>UELU01135439.1:0-123091 GCA_900490025.1 Megastigmus dorsalis
TTTCACGTGTAATGCCTCATATATATGTATGTATAAAGCTTGCAGGCACGCATATGCACGTCTCTCACTCCGGCAATTTCAATTATATATACCGCGCGCGTGATACACATGTAGCTCGTGCGAGGCTCTCATATACATATATATATATATATTGCGATTGGTTCGGCTTCCATATACTGCACAACAACCCTCGGACACCCTCGCACACTTTGTCCTTTATTTGATTTTTATCGCGCGCCCGTCTATACCTGCATGCCGGCTGATGAGTTTTCGTACATAAGCGCGCCTCGGCAATTATAGATTCCCGATTACTTTTTTTAACGGTGGAGACAGTGTGTGTGTGTGTGTGTGTGTATGGTACGAGTCGATGAATGGTTCACAGCTGTGTGACCTTGCTGTTTACAGCTCAAGCGGGTTATTCCATTGAGGTGGAAGAGCCTTTCGCGTGCTGTTCGATGATTTCGCGAACTGATTTTTGGTATGTACAGGTGAATTAGCTGGGCGACGAGCGATAATTATGCAGCACCGATTGTGGGAGGGGAATGAATGGATAGAAATTGAAAATGTACCGCGCAAAAAGCAGCTATCTTGGAAGCTTTGGAACGAATATGTATATACGTATAAATTATCGCTAGTTATCGATGCAAACAGATTTTCAATAGCTTGGGAATCAGCAAAAACTACGTGCGGCCTCCATTCCGATATGCACAAACTTTATATTTGCCAATCGTTAAATCCTATAAAGCAAACAAAATCCATATCTATACAAATATTATATATTATATTACACATATTAATTATTACAAGTATATACGTTATACAAAAGTCGGAGTGAAAAATCAAGCCAGTCGAATCGGTCCTCAGGCCGAAATCCCGCGAACCGAGCTAACTTTTATTCCTTCTATTTTTGCAGAATGCGGAGGTCGACAGCTGGGGCCACATCCGTGCGCGATCTGCCAGACGGTGGTGGAGGCGGGCAACCAGTCGAGGCCGCTGTCGCGCAGCCAAGCCTCGCAGTACGGCCTGAGAGAGGAACAGGTTCCGCCCGGGGCGCGGGTCTGCAATACCTGCAGATGCAAGTCGGTCAGGGGACGCTACACCACCTGTCCACTGCCCGGCTGTCCCAACTTGAACACCGCCAGCTCCAAGACCAGGGTCAAACGGTTGAGGGCACTGCCGCCCAAGTGGAACGACCTGCCGCCCGAGATTCGCGATCCCATCATCCTCGAATTCCGTGAGTCGACAATTGACCTCGAACACCACTTTACACATGCGATTCGATTTGATTTGTCATTTGCGCTGTCTTTTTTTACAACGATTGTACCAACGATTCTTAACTATTGGAATCGATAGAAAGTCAACGTATACGAGTTAATAAATGGTCTTTGAAAAAAAAAGAGAACAATTAAATCAAATTCATAATCTTTTCGCAATAATCTAGTATAATACTATAATCTTTATGATCCAATCAAATCACGAATCAAAGCAAATCCAAACGATAATTAAAATCGAACATTTGTCGATAACACTGCACGTTTGTCGGTAACACAGAAATCCCAAGTAACACGACCAAGTGCTGTTCGGCCTGCTTCAATCGGATATCCCGACGTCTGGCGCCGCATTTCGCGGGCACGAGCGGCGAGACGATGGACGAGGCTGACGCGATTGGACGCCAATGGACGGACGAGGAGCTCGAGCAGTTGAGGAAGGCGCTGCGCGAACACGGGACAAATTGGCCCAAGGTCTCGGAGCAGATAGCCGGCAAATCGAATCACCAGTGCAAGAACTACTATCTGACCTACAGGAAGAAGCTCGGGCTCGATCAGGTCGTCGCCGAGTATTACCAGTCGCTCGGCGAGGAGAGGAGACCCTGCCTCACCGACGAGGAGGAGAGCGGCAGCAGTACCAGTAGCTGTGACGAGTTGGCTGTAAGTTGGATATCCTCTCCCTCTCTACTCAGTTGTACACTACTCAACGTTATAGTTGCGCAACCCTTGATATGGTCTCTTATACTCTGTCTATTAGCTGTAGTTAGATTTTCTGTATTTGTAATTCTTTTCGCATCTCAACACATGGATAGTCTTGAGATGCTAAAGAAGAAAGTAAACGTAAATTGTAGTTACATAGCTTTAGAGGTAAATACCATCATGGTATAGTAGAGAAGCGATGCCGATGTAGCCAAGTTTCAAATTGCACGCCACTGACTGTGTATAGTTCTGTATCCGGAACTGTAATCTATTTGAACTGTGTGTAATGTATATAGGTGCATGATTCGAGTGACACTGCGAGCGCGGGCAGTCCTGCTAACACGATATCGAGCAGCACCCCGACGGCCTCGGCGTCCTCATCGTCGGCTACGACGACGGGCGGCTTGCCGATGCCGTTCCCGCAGTCGCAGGACACTAAGGTGGGTGAAAAACTCGCGGACGTGGCAGTGGTGTCGTTGGTCGCACCATCGCCGATGACCTCCTCCCAGCCACCACAGACCAATCCACCCACGAGCACGAGGGAGGACTACGACAGCTCTGCCACGGTAAGACCGATTATTCTGGCACAGCTTTCATTCGCAGCACTCTACTCTATCTCCACCCCGCACACCCAACCTCCACCGCCTTCCTGCGACGACCAACTTCACCTACCAACATCCTCCAACTATCCTTCGCTTTCCATCACACGTTCACTACGCCCAATTGTGTGTTTTTTATTTTTTTTTCTGCTTTTATCGGTACGTCTGCTTTTGCGAAACGGTACATTGACTTTGAAGATGAAGATAATTTCGTAAACAGCGAATTGAATATTTAACATTCGTTTACAAAGTTTGAATGCAATAGCGCGCGAATCGTGCAAGAGCAGACCGTGGTTTTTCGACCTCCTCGCGTCCATACGAAAGCAACCCCGAGTCGGGATGCGGCAAGCGCGCGTGTGTGTGTGTGTGTGTGTGCGTGCGTGCGTGCGCGCGGGCGTGCGTACGCACCGCCACCAACGGACCGCCTGATTTTTTTTCGGAGCCTACATCGTCCCTCCTCCCGTGAGAGGGCCGTCTGATAGAGGTACCGATGCTTGTTCCAGGAGACGGCGGACGAAGGTCAGGGTGGCGCGGATTTGGACAATAGCGGCGTCGTTGTGAGCCTCGCGACGCCCAGCGGCAATGCGACCAGTAGCACCGGCAACCCGACCTCCTCGCACCAGACCTCGCAACCGATCATCCAGACGCAGCCCCTGCCACCTGCTCGTGTACAGTCGCCGCCCTCCACCACCAGCAACAACAATCCCATTACCGTCAAGGTGAGTTTGTCGCGGTATCTCAAACCTCCCCATTCTATCCTATATGTCTGGAATTATATAAAACGCAATTTGGTGCCTCGCAGGACCTCATGTTGGGCGTGATCGAGATGCAGCTGAAGCGGAACCAAAACAGTCCGGGTGGTTCGAGCTCTTCGGTGCCAGTGAGCTCGGGGACGCCAACCATATCCAGCATCCTGAAGACGGACCACCGAAACGACATCACCTTTGTGCGCGAGTACAAGCCGGCCTCGCAGGCGCCGAGCATGTCCAACACTGCCATACCGAACAGGGATCCAAATCTGGCGACCCTGTCGGTAGTCTCGGGTCCGCATCACGGCCATCGATCCGCCTCCAGTCCCCAACAGATCAGTCAGATGCAGGCGACCATCACGCCTTGTCCGCCCTCGGCGCCCAGTCAACAACAGCAACAACAACAGCCCCAGCCCAGCAGTCAGGAGATGCTCCCGAAGGAGGGACTCGTGGTTATGCAGGTACAACAGGCCATGCGCGAGACCGAGGGCACTCTCGATCTCAGTATCAAGAAGCCACGCCAGCAGCAGGAGTACAATCACACGCTACAGCCACCGGCGCCTCACAAACCCGCTGCCGTCAGTCACTACCGAGCGGAGCCACCGCCACCGGCTACTTACTACCACCAGCATCCACATCAAGATCCCCAGAGCCGAACCGCCAAGAGTCCTCACGTGTACTCGTCGTCGCCGAGGCCCCAGGCCCCACTGACGCCCAAGCTCAACAAAGTCACGATCCCGCCAACCTCGCATCCCAAACTGTCACCTAAACTCAGCAACATGGCACCGACGCACAAGACTGGATCCATCACTCACGGCACGCCCGTTTCCAGTGCCAGGTACGACGGACTGCTTAGGCAAATGACGCCACCCGGGAATGCCAGCCAACCAAATCCCAGCCCTACTCCAGGTTGGTCTTGTTATCGATAACTCTCTTACCTTATCTCTCACAGGTTTGTTCCGTTAATAATATTGTTTGATAATGATTGCAGTAGGTTCCATAGAAACGGGTTCGATCACTCAAGGCACACCTGTACATCCGTTTGCGGTGGACAAGCGCGGTCCTATATATGATTACCACCGTTCCATCAGGCATTCGCCCGTCACCACGAGCAATGTGCCCGTACAAGCACCCCAAAATTCCGGAGTCGTTGTCAGTCATGGCCAAAGGTATGTCGAAATGATTTAATTAAATAAGAAATAAGCACTGTTCGCTTAACGATCTTTAATAAAACCGTGTCTCTAGCAGTAGCAGTCAGTACAACTCGTATCCATCGCGCCAGGCTCCGAGCTACACCATGGAGCAGCTCTCATCGCGTCAGATCATCATGAACGACTACATCACCAGTCAGCAGATGCATCCGCGCAATCGCAGCAGTGGCTCGGCGGAAGCCTCCAACAAGACGGAACCACCCGCAACTGCCATGTACGGCGGTCAATGCACCAGCACCCCACCTCCGCAGTCCCATACTCAGCCACGACAAGGCGTGATCCAGAGGCACAACACGCAAAAACACTACCCACCGCCACCTCCCGGCCTCGAGGCCTTCTCCAGCCTAGTGGACGTGGCGGTGCAGCAACCCAGTCTGCCCGTACCCCACCCACCGGTGAGCAGTAGCGGCCACGAGGGTCTCTGCATGTCGATCGAGCGGATGTACACGGAGCGCTACGCGATGGACAATCGCGCGATGCAGAACATGCCGAGGTTGGCGAGACAGCAGGCAGCCCATTATCAGATGGCCGTGGCCATACAGCAGCGGGAGGAGCAGCGGGAACGTGAGCGGGATCTCATGATGCGCGAGAAACAACAGCAAGAGGAAGAACAGCAGCAGAGGATGCAGCGTGAAAAGGAGCAACAACAACATCAGCAGCAGCAGCAGCAACAACAGCAGCAGCAACAACAACAGCAGCAGCAACAGCAGCAGCAGCAGCAGCAACAGCAACAACAACTCCACCACCAGCAGCAAATGGAACGGATGGCGGTGCACCAACGCGAGAAAGAGATCCAGCAGCAGCAACAAGAGCACAGGCTGGCCCAGCAGCAGCGGGAGCAGGAGATGCACCAAGCTGCAGCCGCTGCCGCAGCCGCTGATCACCGCATTGCCGTGCAGCGCGAAAAGGAGATACAGCAGCAGCAACAACAGCAGCAGCAACAGCAACAGCAGCAGCAGCAAAGCCACGATCACAGGATGAGCTTGCATCAACAGCAGCAGCAGCAACAACAACAGCAACAACAACAACAACAACAACAACAACAACAGCAGCAGCAGCAGCAGCAGCAGCACCAGCAGCATCAACAGCGCGAGAAGGACATGCAACAGCACTATCGGCTCGTTCAGCATCAGCGCGAAAAAGAGATGCAGATGGCTGCTGCCGCGGCGCAGCGCGAGAAGGAAATACAGCAGCAGGAGCTGAGGCTGGCCGCTCAACAGAAGAGGGAAAAAGAGCTGCAGCAGCAACAGCAGCAGCAAGCGGACCATCGACTCGCTGTACAGAGGGAGAGTCTCGCGTACATGCAGCAACAGCAGAGATACCAAAAGCAGCAGATGCAGCATATGCAGCAGCAGCAGCGCATGGAGGCGGAAAGACGGCAGATGGCCCAGATTTACAAAGACCAGCAAGAGGCACATCTTGTTAGGTAATTGGTTAATTAGAAAATGTGCAAAACATTTTTAAATGGGAATTTTGTCCTCTAATGTCAATTTTTTTTTGTTTGTTCCATTGTTACAGAGAAATGTCGGAACGTCAATGCGAATCACCAAGCATGGCTAAGGGCAGCGGATTCTTCCAACCTTCGCGGAAATCACAGCCATCTTCATCTCGACACAGTCAATCATCTTCCAGCCAACAACAGGGCGATGGTATGAACACGTTGACAGCTGCCAGCTTGATAGATGCCATTATCACGCATCAAATTAATCAAATCACTGATAAAAGCGGCACATCTGCTGCCAGTAATCAGCCGTGGCGACCTGGTGATCGTCTTTTTCAGGTACATTTAATTTAATATATGAATAATTTCGTGTATACCACTTTTTGTCAATAGTATTTTATGTAAAACAAATGGTTTTTACAGGGATTTCATAGGGATAGTCCTGCGGAGGCAAATGGCATGGCTCACAGTCCAGCTGGAGAGGAAAATGTATCGAACAGAGAATCGAGCAGCGGAACTAGTAGTGCACCCGGGAATAAGGCTATCACTCTTGGCGAGCACGTTGATCATATTGTGAGCAAGGATTACGGACCGCCAATGTCTTCCTATCGGCCTTATCAAGGGTCCGTATATTTAATATTGTTCTAAAATCATGCGATGAATTTTCTAATTTGCAAAGTACAATTTATAATATATCTTTGACTTCCATTACAGGTATCAAATGTCAGAAGATCAATGGAAAAGAAGAAAAGGTGCCGAGCCGGACTCTGTGAAATCGGGCGACGAGCGTCAAATAATCCGCGTGGCTCAGCAAAAACCAGCCTCCTCTCAACCGCAACAGTCGCACCAAAGCCAACAGCCAGTCGGGAAACAACAACAGCAACAGTTCCACTCGGAACCGGTCTCGCCGCCCGAACCCACCACAAATCATTATTCGCGACGCTTCTACGAGTCTAGCACTGCCACAACAACGACATCGGTGACGCCCTCGAGCAAGTCGCATCTCTCCCCCCTCGACTACGTGAAAAATAAAATAGTCGAGGTGATGCGCACCGAGGACGACAAGACGAGTTCGGGCGATCGGAACGGCGGCGGCGGCGGCGGAAGCGGCAACGACAAAGAGGACAAGTCCTGTGCCGACAGTTCGCCCGGTGGCGAGATGGTGATCGACGAGTCGCCGAACCAACCGCCCGCGCCAACACCCACAACATTCTATCCGTTCAATGCACTTGGCGTGCACACGGGCCCACCGCCAGTCCCACCGCCCACCAGTGCAGGAGCCGCTGTGACGGTAGTGAAGAGCGAGGAACCAGCGCCTCTACTCTCCGCGCAGTACGACCCGCTCTCGGACGAGGATTGATATTATGGGACGAATAATCATGTAATGCTCAGAACTATTACTCCCTGACTCGATGGATATGCCGCTGACTACTACTTAGCGATGAGGCAACGAACTTACGACTTGTAAAGAAAGAACAGACACGAGGGCATGAAGAGCGTGTGTGAAAGTTGAACGACAAATTCTCATGTGGCTCGATCTGAAAAAGGGGTATTGTGCGTGGTAATCGTAAAAATATACGATGTCTTTTTGTCTTTATTTTTTTTTTTAATTCTTTTCAACGATGGAAAAGCAAGTTTTACTTTTCAATATCATATAAAATCTAGAGGATATTCTTGTTTGTACTATTATCTTGGCAAAATCGAAATTGATTTTTTGATAGAAATTGGATTGAAATTGCTCTTCGTTTTGCAAATCTAAAAGTTTTTATAATGTAAATATAGGTGTAATTTTCAACAAGCTTTTCCATGCACGCATTATATTTTTACCTCAACTCGTAATATCTTTTTTTCAACGTGAAATACTTTATTCGATACGACAACCATCATTTTTTTTTTAATTGTATCAATGATCGTATTAAAGTCGACGAGCGCAGAGTGCCAATGAACAATATCATTTTGTAATTGTATTTTAACCAAGCGTTGTATATGTAAAATTTATACATTTTTATTTTAATTTTATTTCTTTCTTAAGGAAAATTATATAAAGTTGTAAAATATTGAGGTCAAACTAAAAAAAATGTATATTAATATTTGATGCAGAAAAGGTCCGGGAACCTTTTTTTTTTATTTTTAATTTGGTAAAATTTTAGTGTCAGTAAAAGAAACAATATATTCTGCGTGATTTGTCAAATATGTAAATAACGATTTACGGTCGTCGAGAAGGCATTTTCTAATCTCGAGGAGCTGTAAAAAGAATGATTCTTTTATTTTAGGAAAGCGAAATCTTTATTAGAGAGACGAACCGTCGTATCACATTGAATAAAAGTTACGAGAACCGCGTCATATTTTAGCCACTACAATGTACAATTTTTTGAAATACTATTATCGAACAAGTCGGCGTTCATTCCATCGCCGGTACAAGTCCGTTGCGTATACAAAGTCTAGATGCGATTATAAGAAAAGAACAGGGTGATTCACGTTTGTATGTATGCACTGCAATGCAAATATTAGAAGCCGAAAAGGTAAAAAAGGTCAGTGCGAGACTTTTGGCAGAGTAAACAAACGTAGCCCGGGTTTACAATGCAGACGCTTTTGTAAATATGATTACGTAGTATAATCGTTAAATGACAAATACCGCGTTAATGGTGTGCGTGTTTTTAATTCGAATGAGTCTGTTATATGTCTGCTACACATGAACGTTCATCGAGATATGTAAGTGCGAAAAGAAGAAGTAGTCTTTAGATAGAATATGGAATTTAAAGAGTGAAAGAATAATAAACAGTCAAGTGCAAGAGTCACGGCGAAAGAGAACGAGAGAGTGAGAGAGAGAATAATTAATGCGCTGTTTTATAGTGATACGGTTCGCACCGTTGCCACCCTCTTTCAGTTATTTTTCCGATTTTTTTTTCCAGTAAAGTGGTTTCACGAAAGATAAAAATACAGATGTAAGCTTAAGCGTTGTACATAGTACATAATACTATCTTTTAAGAGTGAAGTATAAGTAATTATAACGATTATTAGTTTATTATGTATAGAAAGTAAGGAAGGAAAACTCTAGGCCCAGATTAAGTAATGTAGCTAGCGTATAGAATTTAGGAAACCACGAACTGACTAGGGAAGTTTTCCCAAGACTACGTTCTCTTATAATTGAAATAAACAACCGATTAAAAAATGATTGAATCGTCGATGAACGAATAGATGTGGGTTTTATTTAATTTAACAATTTTAGATAACGTATAAAAAGCGTATCCTCTAATTTGCGAGAATTAAGCATTAAGCGAAGTACGCGCGTCATACATTAAAGCATTCACCATACACACGTATACACGATGCATAACTTTTTATACAGCCTAATTTTATATTTGTACGCAACGTATGGATTGTGAATTCGATCGTACTCAGTCGCGATTTTTTAACGCTTTCTAAATTCTATTATCGGTGCAAAACATCGTTTATTAAGGGTCGCCTTAAGAATGTAAGAATTAATTTTTTCTTTCCTGTGATGGATTGGGAAAAAGTAATGTATTAAACGTTATATGGGAACTATTATGGTAGATGTTGATCGGTATTTGATCTTTAATATTTTTTCTACGTGTAAATACATTGCTGATAATACAAAAATATACATGTTTTGATGGTTAACATAAAGAAAAACGTTTATTTAGATCTCGTATTTCTAAAACACTTGATTTTTATATATACATACATGTTTTTATTCCAAACTTATTGGAATGCGCTAATAAACTAATACTTTTGTTCGAATCGAACTCTACAGTACTTTTCCAAGTTCATCATAAACAATTCGATTCTAATCGGGAATACGTGTCAAGTGCTTGGAACATGATTACTTGTCGCTTCATTGAGTCTTTCCGACAGATTCTCCTATATGCATACAAATCGTAAAAATACAAGCCCGGTGCCTTCCATAACTTGGCTATTGACTCGAACCCAAACTACATTCTCCTTTACGACTTACAGCTTTTTAACAGAATCCATTCTATTCCTTGCTCATTCGAAGTAACGCCAAGGATCACTTAAAGCCTCCTGAACTTTTGCATTTATACCGTAGTCTTTCGGTAGTGACGATTAACAGCTAAGTTTCTTTTTAGTCTATATCTTTAAACGTTATTATTGTCATAAATGACTCTTGAAGCATTTGCAGCAAAGCATCCAATTGTACATGCAATAATAATCATTCGGTTGTTGAAGGAGTCTTTAATGATCCTCAAGCAAGCTGTTCAATATTTTTCTAATCGGACGTGTACGACGAACGGAGAAAGTGTAATCAACGAATATCCGCGCGAAACGATGAAATTCTATTTCGGAGCACCCACCATCTCGATCCGCACGACGATAACTAAAAAATTGATGCTTTCTCTCATTGATTGAAAAAAAAACTTTGTGATATTAGAATTTTAATTGAGGTATATATTTCCCGTCACTGTTTCTTCAAAAGGAAGATATGCGCGAGTACAGAGGTGACATTTTCTGATAATTGAAAAAAGTATCGAGTAAAAAAAAGATTAAGAAAAAAAATCAGTCTTCCCAGTATTACTTCGCTAGCCTGTCTTAACGTCGAAAGGAAGAGTCCACTGTAACTTTGCTCCTGCATTCCTTTTTAATCGAACGCGAACCACGACTTTTTCTGTTACTTTTGTTTCCCCTTTTGTTTCTCATCAAGAATTGGCGACACTTCGGTATACGGTTCGACTTCGTTTTTCTTTGGATACAAGATGTCTCGACTGTGAGAAATGTTCCACCGTCAAAATTGACCTAGGAAAAGAAAGAGAAAACAAAAAACAATTAGAATGTGAGACTTTTGGGTGTGAAGAAAAAGCAAGATAAAGAAAAATGTTAATGCTTCCGGAATAAATGTGGCTAGTACGCGAGAGAACAGGAGGAATGGTAGCTCACGTTACAGTGCTACAATTCGATTGTAATATTGATGAAAAAAAAAAGGAAAAAGAATAAAATCTAACATTTTTCTTAGCGCTATTCTATGAAAAAGATAAGAAAATCAATGTATCGCCAGTGCGCTTCTCTCTTTATTTCAACTCTAGATTGTATAATTACGTAAAAGTAATATCGTAAAACACGTGTACCTATTCGATTTACGAAACATGTCGGCGAGATCGGCTTCGCAAGCACAGATGTCGGTCCGTCCCACGAGGAGATAAGGCTGTATAAAGCATGTAACAATGCCAAGGCGCACTCTTTTCTTTATTCTTTTTTTTTTCCTGGGGGAAGACAATTGTCGCTCGTCGAGAGTCTCTGTATCTCGGTGATCGCAGCAAGTGAACTAAAAAAGCGAAAAAAAAAACAGTAAATATTTAAAAAAAAAAACGTGAACGTTACGAATATTATTCTACGACTACACTATTAACGACTAATTAAATGAAGAAAAACAAATTAATTACAAGAATTAATAGCGAGCGAGCGCATACCACGCCTACCAACTAAACTACAGGAGTAGCATACACGATAATTATTATTATCAAACAAAAAAAGGGGAAAAAAACAATTCAATGTAAATTGTTATTTTTGTTGAAATAAAAAAAATCACCTCCGTTATGAGAGGGTCACTTTTGCCTCGACTCACACCCTATACACTCGGCAATAACTCAAGCTTGCCGCAGCTGCACGTATAGACGTATGTACAGCCAATCCAAAAGTGATTTTCATCAATGACTTGGTGGTCTCTTTTTTACGCTAAAGAAAAATGTAATTACAGCCATTATGTTACTATATCATTTGCGTGCCACACATCTCTTCTCTCCGCTTCTTCTTCTTCTTCTTCTTCTTCTTCTTCTTCTTCTTTACACGCATTCTTTTCTTTTCTTCTTTTCGTTTTAAACGCGCGCAAGTTTCCGGATCGTGGCAATTAGGAGCACATGGCTCTCGCTTGGATCATTCGTTCTCTCGCCGCCTTGAACTGACTCAGAACATCATTGACGCTGCTCAGCAGCTTTCCTGCGTTCAATCCGTCGAAGCCGCTTGGGTCCATGTCTCGATACTTGGCGTAATTCTGACTCTGGTGCACGACGTTGATGCGCAGGTCGACGTTGCCACTCGGCAGTACCGTGAGATTGGTTTTGTCGAGGATAGGGCCCTCGTGCATCGCTGGCACGGCGCAGTAGGTGATGTCGTCGAGCTCGCAGGTACCGCCGGTGAAGAAGCGACGCAGGCTGTCGATGAAGCCGGCGGCCGGTCTCCAGGTCTTTAGATTGAACTCATAGCTGCCGGCGCTCGAGGGCAGAGGAAGCGAGCCGTAGCCTTCGATGCGGTATCTGAAATTGCATCGAACATCTTTCTTCTCGATTCTGTTCAAACTTTCTTAATAAAGAGTTTTTTTTTATCTAAGTTTAGTTTTTATTTTATTTATCATGTTTTTTTTTTAGTTTTGCTATGCACAATTATTTTGATGGAAAAGTTGAGTAAATTTCAAAGCTTAATTCTAATTCCAAATCGAGTTTTAAATTTTAATGATGCTGAGTGAAGGTAAATACTTAAAAAAAATGGTAAGTGAAGGACGGAAGGCTTTTTAAAAGCGATGAAGTTTCACAATGAGAAATCATTACTCATCGTTTGTTTTCACTATTTCTTAGAAACGAATTTTTAAATCGTGTAAAAATTAAGATTTAATTGCCTAACAACCATTACATTTTGTGTTCAAAACCATCTGTGATTAGAGCAATAGAAGGTCAATAGCTTGTTATTACATTCATACGTAATAAGGATTCAGGAAAAAAAAGTTTGACAAAAGAGATTTAAAAAGAAACAATGTAAAGGAATGCGCGGTTGTTAGTCATAGATAGAGAGAAATTAAAATCATTCTGTCATTCTTTCTTTGCGTCACAGCAACGTTATAAATGACTCATTTGAGTAAACGTCCTACATTTTTCATTATTTTAAATATTACAATTAAAGATTATCGCACATTTTATACGTATGAGTTAAATTATTGCATTTTGAGGAGCCCAGAATAGTTGTAGTTGTCGAGTACTATGAGATCTTTTATTAAATTGTGTCGTCTATAAATATACACAAATTGAAAGTATTGTTTAAAAAATGCTAGCCAAGAAGAGAAGCGTATTACGTAAAGGGCATATCAAGATTTTGGATGGAAGGTAAGGAAATGATGCAGGTTCTTACTCATTACCGACAATACTTTGAACGTGTATAATTCACCGAGCATAGTTATACGATGCATGTTCATTCTACTATGATTCATTGAAAAATTCAATTATTTTATTCGACAGTTTAACATAAATTATAAAATTTATATAAAATTGCGCTCTAATTAGTATATTTAATGGAAAAATAATTGTCTTACCGATATTCGACCTCTTCTACTCATAAGCCAATGTCTCCGATATTTATTATCGAATCATTTAAAAAACATTTTGCTTGGCTTTGAAAATATTGAAATTTTCTGTTTCCGTGATACAATACACAAAGTGATATTGAGTATTTCGTTTCGTGATTCAATTAGCATCAACATGCACAATATTTTCATTACTCGCACAATCGTACGCGAAGCTGCATTTATTCAAAGTTCATACAAACGCGGAGCTCAAAATAACCAAGACCTAGTTATTTTAAATATTTATATATACGAATTTGCATAAACATCAAATCGACGTAAAGATATATCGTATAAAGAAACCTGGTCCAGCTATCGAGGGAAGCAACGGAGACGAGTAAATTCGGCCAGGAAGCGAGCGCCGCATCCCCATTGGCATCGGAGCCGACGAACGCCGCCAGATCGAGATCCAGGAGAATCTCGGCGCAGTAGCTGAAATTGGCCTGGCCGTTGCGCGCCCGGCACCGCTGCGTCCGTCCGGCGAGTCTCCCAGCCTCGGTACCGGCGCGCCAATGACGCGGCAGGTCCACGAAGTAACTGACGAATAGAGCGTCGTCGTAGCCGAAGTCACGGGCCGCACCGATGTCGAGGTTCAGGAATACCCGGAGCGCCTGGGCCTGCGGCGCGTGTAGCTCGTGGAACAGCTGGGCCTCCTTCAAGTTGCGCAGCCTCTGCATTTCCTGCGGTTGGGAACAAAAAAAAGGAAACGATTTGCATTGTAGTATATCGCGACACTGGTGATACTCGGGTTTTTACGTAATAAATGTATCGAAACCGAGAAGTACTTTTTTATGCGGCATAAATTAAGAAAGTCGAAAGCCAACGATCTTTCCGACGATTTTGCTATAGGTGATCGACAGCTGTTCAGGTTGGCCCGTTGAAAGGAGCTATTCACGATTCTGACGTCAAAGTCCAGCTGATTCGAGTCTACGACTTTCTCGTATCCTTCGGTTGTATAGAGTTACAAATAAAACATAGGAATTCTACAATCGAAGATTATACCGTTAGCATTTGCATTTTTATTATCGCTCGGGAATAATGGTCTCGAGAATCCGTCGATGAGAGTCCTGGAGATTTATTGTGAGACCGTATAAGTAATTTAATATGTCGATATTCTCTTTTTATAGTTTTTATGAATTAGTGTAATGTAATAGCTCGTTATTTACATCATTTGCGGAAACTATCTTCTATACAACAGGCTAATGACTAAATTCTCCTTATACTTAACAGTCGCGCCGACAAAACAGTTTTAATGAGTCAATTTAAATTGATTACTTTGTTTCAAACACATATAGAAATGTACACATCCGGATGCCTATAGGCGCACAAAAAATACACCTTCGAACTCTGGGTTTTTACGCTAACATTATCGTTAATCTCCTTTGTTATGGAATGGCTTTGATTAATTATTATCAATGTTGGAAAATGTAGTTGTCTAGTTTCGAACCATATCAAGACAATATATTCTTAACGTATATAGCGTACAAAAACTCTCAGCGGCTAATCTAATTAAGCTTCGAATCGCAAGAGAATCTTCGGAGCTTATAAAAAAAAATCAATTCAAGTCAATTATGAAATAAGTATTTAACGAGATACTGTGAAATCTTATCGGAATCTTCATTTATTTGTAGATTGTAAAATAATTGCATGCTCTATCAACTCGTCATGACACAAATAAATGGACTACCTATAAGCCTTTCCACGTATGGGCTAAAATGCTTTCCAATGCTATATAAAGATACCTTATACTCGATTCGAGGACTCTCCTACATGTGTTATCTATTATATTTACTCAAAAATACGAGTCACGATAAAAATGAGTCACAACAAGTCGTTTGTAGCGAATCCAATCGTGCGTGTTGCATCGACTCGCGAATGCTTATATGCGAATTCGACGGATGAAAATACGCGTAATTAAAGAGGCTTTTTGTATGGAAACTCGTTTGGCACTCTTGCTTATGGTTTCGCGTGTATCCGCAAGTTTCCCTATAGAAATAAATTAAAGTATCGTAGCTGGTAAGGAAGAGGATAAGAAAACATAGCTAACATTCGTGAAACACTTGTAGGATGACGAAAAATGGAAGAAAATGAACCACAGCATGAGATCCAACGCGTAAATACGAAAATTTGAAAATTACCGTATTGACATTAATTAAAGTATACACGTATAGGTATTTATTCGAAAATATACGGTAGCTCTTGCAAAGAATTTCGTAAATGACTATATGATTGGGATATCCGGATTTCCTAGAATCGATCATTAATGCAGAGGTATTTTTAATTTGGGAATTCGGGTCAATGTATGGATTGAGTTTCAAAAGGATTTCGTCGAAGCTGAATCCTTGAAATAACAAAGCCTAACATCACGTTCGAGAAAAAGTATTACAGCAAGCCAAATTTACAATAGAGAAATTACATTTGATTTAACATTCATTTACATTAATAAATATAAAATAAACCGATATAGACCCAAAGAATTTGAAATAATCCTAATCGCAATGTAACAATAAACGCGACTGTCGCAACTCGCCGCACGTCAAAATATTGGTAAAAGCCAGAAAAAAAAAGAAGAAAAAAAGAAGAAGCATAACAAGGAAAGCAACGCTTCCCTATTGACTCGCGTGGCTCTATCCTCCAAACAAACAGAGAGATGAAAAAAAAAAAAAATCAAAACGCGTCGCAATAGTCGGTGCAATAAAGATCGATGCAGTACCTGCACACTCGCGGAAAAATCAAATCCTCGCTCTAACGCCTGTTTACGCACAATCTTCGCTTGAATAAAAAGTCACACACTGCACATACACACGTAGGCGGTCATTGGATAGTAAGAGATACGCGCGGTGTGGGTGCAGATGACTGCGCGGAGAAAGAGTTGACCGAGCGGATATACGCACGGCAGCAAAGACGCAGAAGAGAAGGAGAGAGAGAGAGAGAGAGAGAGAGAGAGAGAGAGAATGCCGAGCGAGGCACGCGAATAAGCGGGGAATTCGGATTTCGGTTTCAGTTGTCTACGCGTCGCGGACTATACGAAACCGGTCATTCTCCCGCTGCAAGAGCCCTAATATAAAACTCGCTTCGCGCGCTCTTCCTTTTTCTCCTCTCTCTCTCTCTCTCTCTCTTTGTCCCTCGCAGCTCCTTTTCCTCTTCCTCTTACGCTGCAAGCGCGCGAGCGTGTGTCTGTCTGTGTGTGTCTCTCAATTCCGAAGCGCACACATAATTGCAAGATTAATCGGCATTCCTCAGCGCGGATAATCAGAGTGACGCAGAGGAGCGCAATACGTCTCCCGCCGCCGCGGAGCTCACACTTCCTCGGCTGTCCATACCTGTTTGCGCGCTGTGCACATAAAATGTGCGGCTATTAGAAAGATCGCGGTGAGAGTGTGCGCGTGCGAGTCCGTCGAGTATAATATTAATTGTATAGCTCGAGCGGCGGCTGGCGAGTGTTGCTGCTGCTGCTGCTGCTGCTGCCGCTGTGTATATTTTTCTTTGGCTGCGCGCAGAGGCCGCGCGCGAGTTACACAGAAAGCATGAGAAAATCTCGGTGGTAGTGCCGCGACTATTCTCAAGGAGAGAGAATTCCAACCTCGGACTCGTGCGCGGAGCTGTGCATTTTTTTTTGCTCTCTCTCTCTCTCGAGACTTTTCGTGTAGCGTTCGACTATCGTTTCCGCGAGGATCGCAACCATGAATATCTCCTACTCGCAGAAGATGATGAGACAGATCTCCGAGATTTCCTATGTGGGGTGAGTGTGCGTGTGTAACACAGGCGAGGATTTGCCATTTATATATAATGACCGAGAGAATGTGGGTATATAGGAGATCGAGGGCGGTTGCGAGAGGCCGACAAAAAAAAAAGCGTATAACTTGCCGCGCGCAACTCGAGTTTTGTCATTCTATGTGCATATAAGTAGCGGTGTTGTTATCCTTTGACGAGACTGCCTGTCTCGATCTCGTGCATTGTATTTCTTTGTTGCGGAAACTCGCTGGAATTTATAAGACATAAATGTGGACACGCTTGGTGCTTCGCTACGGCTTGTATGTTGCACCGAATTCGATCGCCGAACTTCCGACTGATTTCTTTTTTGTTTTACATCGGTTATCGATACCGCGGGCTAAAATTCAATTTTCGCTTCGTAATATTTAATGCGAATCGATTACTTAATAACCCATGTTAGATACGTCAAGAAGAGTCATTGTTTGCAAACGTTACATTTTATGTTCCGCAATGATAAGTATCCATCGATATTCATTAGTCATAACGTGCTGTCGCATAATAATTATAAAGATTGAGAATAGATAAGTTTATGGGATATCCCGGGATAAACCGAATACTAGATTCTTTACTTGATTGCGCGTCGTAAAAGAAAAAAAAAACAATCCAGAGTTCCGGTATAAGCCGATAAGACCTCGGATAAGAGTATGAAGCTTCGTTGCTTATCTATAAAGACTCGGACTGAGTTTTCCCAGGCGCATTTTCAAGAAAACGTCATATCTAAATCCCCTTGCTAACGGAATACGTCTTTACTTTTAAGCGTCCCTGATAAAAAAAAAGTCTCACCATTTTGGCGATCTCTCGTCGTCTCTGGAGCTCGCGAGCGGTCGGCTTGATCGACACATGCTCGATCCAATAGTCGTAGCTCATGCCGATGCCGTCGATGCTGTAACACTCGTCGCCGGTGAAATCCGGATTGACTTTCAGGGTCTTGTGCAGTGGATCGTAACTTATCGTGCATAGCAGCGCCTCGGAGTCCGTCGATTGGGCGGCTGTCTCGTCCTTTGGCGACAGATCCACCACTATGTACATGTTCTCGTGCTCCTAAAAAACGCACAATCAAATATTGCGCTCAGCTGTGGGAAATGTTTCTTTTCGAGCGAACACCTCGCTGTTATATATATGTTTGACGTGATGTAATTAGGACTCGTGTGTCATCTATATTCGGTCACGACGTTAAGCAATAATTTTGCTCGTAGCTCGTAACGTTTTCTTTGTGATTACTCAGACTTGATCTAATTTTACCTGCGATCGGCATTAAAGTGTAAAATTTAAACTTTCACATTTTCTTGATACTTTTACATCGATGTTAAGATTTTGCAGCGTCGTGAGATATAATTAGTGGATGATTGAAGCGTCATAAGATGCAATTAACGATAGCTATAATGAAAGCTTTATTCAATACTCATTGATTTTGATAAGATACGTCAAGATAATCTGAACATAAATGATTCACTTCAATTAACTGATCAATTTTGGTAGTGGAACTAAATTCTGTTTCACTGCGGGACAATCAAAACATACAAGATCTTCGATAAAAAAAGAACGTTGTTCGGTCCAAAACCTATATATATATATATGTAAGAAAGCATCGACGCATAAATACCGTGTAGAGATAATGATTCTCCCTTATCCGCGTATCGGAGGGCTTCTCGTCGACGACGCACTTGTTGTACCTCTCGGCGAAAGGCTTGCGATTCCTCACAGGCGGCGCGGCTCGCTCGTTCCTCATGGACAGGCAGGACCTGAACTTTCCCGTCAGCGGATTGACCTCCGGATAATAAGCGTCACCCTGGACGTAGGAGTAGAGCCGCGAGCCTTCGATACTCGGGGAATCGATCAATCGACGATGATACTCCTTCTGCTTGTCGGTCGTGCAGTTCTTCTCGTCCCGGTAGTACTTGGCCTCGTAAGGACCGAATACCTTATCCTGCCAGCTGAACGCGTGCTCCTCGTCCTCCAGGAAATTACTGTCGCGAGTCTCGTCCTCGTTTTCGAACAGCTCCGATAGCAGAGATTTTTGCTGGACGATTTTTACTCTGAAACAATTCGGTAGGATGAAGATGCATTTGAACAATCGACGTGGCAATTTGATTTTGACGCTTCGTAGCTCGAATAACGCTGGAGGAGCAATGTTTTATCTTATTATTCATTATGCTTTTTATTCGAAACCTTTTTTGTTCCGTATAAATATCCCTCAGACAATAATATAATAATGAATTCAATTTTATTTCAGTATATATATACTTGAATAATTTTGAAGTTCCTATGATAGAATATTAAAAATATTAAATTTTTAAAAAAAATATGAAATTCCAGATTTAATTTTGGTCAAATTTAAATTTTATGGCAGATATCACGCATTTTATCATCCATGTTTTTATAAGCTTGGAAAGGTTCTTTCGCGTGAATCATGATTTGCATAGGTATTCAGAAAAAAAAAAATGAAAAAAATGCGATGGTGTGTCAGGTAGCAACCCATCGTTCTAAAATAAAAACAAAAATAAATTTCGTGTATATACACGTGTTATAAAGGAATCGTAACACTAAAATATTTATCGCTCGGAACGCGAAAACTTATTTGATAACGTAAGCCCACTCCTTTAAATTCTCTCACAAACGAAGTTTCTCTTTTTTTTGTAGCGTTAATGAGGGTATTTTTGGAACAGACATAATATTTTGCTATCTCTCCCCGTTAAAAAGAAGAAGACTCATCGAGACGCAAAATTTTTTTTTCGCCCCGGTGTAAATACACCGAGCCGCAAAGCCACATGGCTACTATTATAGACACTTTGCACGCGCAGCTTGCGCATAAATATTTTTCAAGTTCAGCGCTGCAGGTACTGTATACTTTGCGGGCGTGTCATGTATACGAAAAAAGCCGTGATATATACAAGCGTTCAACGGTTAAAGACTGTTATTCACTCGCGTTCGCTGGTTATATATTTCTAAGCATCTACTAATACGCGCGAGAGGTCAATAATAGATACGCGATACCGCCGAGAAGTTCATTTTCTCACTATTTATTTATCTCGCTTCTTTTAAGAGATTGCACGACTCTTATGTGTACGTTACGATTTTTTCTGTTTTCATACGCGCAATGATTAAAATATTTTTTTGTTACGATTTATCATAATGAATGTTAAGTAAATTTTGGTATGTTTCAGTAAATCATGGTTAACAATTATAGATCTTTGTACATTTTGACATTGTTTACTGAGAATTACGTAAAATTGAATTTATAAAATTTAAAATTACACACCTACTGCAGAAAATGGAATAATAAACAGTCGGTATATAGTATTCTTGTTATTTTTTCCTTATTTCAGGATGAATTTTCGATTCATATAAGGAAGGAACTCGTATTTCAAGGTTTCAATAGTCATTTAAAAAACAATTATACATAACAATTATACCTATTCAAATCCAAGAATTTTTTAGTACTCCACAAAATAAACGGGAACATCCAAATAAACATTGATCTTCAATTTTCTTTGAATATTTTTATCAATTCATAATAATAGACACTCGAACGCATCGCTTTTCACTTGTTATCACTACTTCATTATTAAGTACACGAAAAAGATATATACATTTGTTTTGACTCTTACCTTATTTTAAAGTTCTCGATGGGCTGTCTAACTCGATACTTGCCCGAAATTTTCGTCTTCCCCTTGGACGGCTCAAGCATCTCGACCACTCGACAGATCTTATTTTCGTTCTGAGAAGAAGCATGAAATTTTGTTTTTGTATCAATCGAGCCTCCTGCATAAATTTCAAGTCAAGCACCTATACAGGTCATCCATTGTACTCACCAGCGCACAAAAAAACCTATCGATAATTATAGACGAATTTCAAAGAACTAGTGGCAACCCTTTAAAAATAGCACCTCGACTCATCGACGTCAGACCAAGAGAGCGAGCCGCTTCTTCTCATCGTAAAATAACGACAATGGAACGCGAGTACCGAGACATCCTAACGAATTACTCATACGCGCGTCTATTATCTCGTGATCCAGAAACACAGCGTCGATCCTTGTGTCATGCTCCGAAATGAGGCTTTGTTTATGTCTTCGAGGCGGGTGGAGGTTGCTAGGCAACCGCTTTGCATCGCTTCAACTCGCGTATATATGCCTTGGCGCGGCATTTTTCTGCAATACATAATGCATGATGCAACTGTCGTCGATTTAATCTCGGCAGGAAGCGACAATTTAATTGACGCAATTACTCGCGTACAAAATCTTCGTGCACATTTTTTCCTCTTCCCATCTCTCTCTCTTGCTAATAATAAACGCACGTAATATTCTCTTTCTCTTTTCCTTCCGTGCGAGCTGCGACTGCAAACAGGTGCTCCCATAGGGTCATGAACGCCGCAGGAGAGAAAGAAAGAAAGGAGGGGAAAGGATCTCGCGGCGGCTGTTTGAGAGAGAGTGAGACAGCGATAGACATGACGCTCGCTCCTCGGTAGCAGATGGCTTCGCGGTTAGAGTCGAGCAAGACTCGGCCGATTTATATATACTTAGCTCCGATTTGTGCCTCTTTGATGAGCCGTGTGAACAGTCGTATTCTTTCACGTATCGAGGTTTTAAACTGTGACTTTTTGGAATAGACGCTTGGATTAATCATAGATTTTCAATCATCGCAGATAAGAACAGCTATCTCTTTGATACTACAGAAGGTTACGCGCTTAAGAGAGACAGAGAGAGAGAGAGAGAAGGTATGCGATGCGTGAACGCTCTTAACCTGTTGCCAGAGAGCATCGCGCGCCTTTTTTTTTCTGTTTCGCTTTTTTTTCGCGGTAGAGGTAAGTCTTCCTGACGCGTGTGCGTGTGCCAACAGTCCGTGAGAGAGAGAGAAAGAGAGATTAATAACGGTACAGTCACACCCTTGTGCCACGTTCCCAACGCGTAGATTTCGTATGACTAATCGCGCGTTTGTATCGCACGCGCCGGCTCACTCCGATAAGATACATTTTGCTTAGGCTTTGGTGGTTGTTGTGCTCGATTCGTCCACCTGTCCGGTGCAGTTAGTGTTACAAGCAGCATCGCTTTGTATCGCAGAGGTACTTGTCTACTTTATAATTGTGTTATTTTAGGTGGAAACGGTTCATTTGATTCCCTTTGTGTATATAAGTGGTTTCGCATTTGAGCGGTTGCGCGTTTATGATATGCGATATCTTCGGGCCATAATATTTTGTATTTCATAACCCCGTTAGTTAAAGTACACTAAGGAGCTGTTATTTTCACAATTATAGAATTAGGTTTTGCTTTATGAATCATTCATGACGATAATTGCACAAGGCTTAAACTGTAGTTATTACATTTAATTATAGTGTTGAAGCTAAGCAAGAAATCTACAAATTGCAATAAAACATAAGAATGCCTTGTAAACTAAACACATTTGTCTGTAGATTATTTAACAGCTATGCAAATACTTTAGTATTACTAAATCTTTTTGTAAATTATTTACAGAAGTTTCAAATTAATCAGGATGGCAACGGGACGAGATGGTGAAGCTGCCATAACAATACCATTACAATATAACGATACTGTAAGAAAACTTAGATTTATTTTAGTTGTTAGTAGACTAGATTATAAATAATTCAAATATTTATACATTGCATATTTTTACAGCATTGGAAAGCAATTTTCGAAAAATATGATGCAGATGGCGATGGGAAAATCTCTTTCCATGAGTTGAAAGCTATGATACGTAGTTCATCAACTTACACTAATGATATACCAAGTCGTGTTGTAAGGATGATCATGCACAAGGCTGATTTAGATGACTCAGGATACCTAGAGTATCCAGAATTTATTGCTATGGTAAATTTTGTATTTCAACTTTGATTTTTGATGTCTAATAACTTTTTTTATATATTCATAAAGTAAATATTTTCTTGCAGATTCACAGAAAAGACATGCAAGGTGTTTTTGGACACTTTGTGCAACGATATGTTCATTCAATGGTACCCTGTCGACCTTGTGCATCTGGAACCTTACAAATGGCAAGATCTCGTGATTTTCCTGATGGTCTCTATGAAGAAGAATATAGCTGTAATCCTCCAGCATTAGCCATGATAATAATTAGTGTATTAGAGATTGTACTCTTTTTATACGATACAGTTGCTCATAATGCAGTAGCAGTTGAAGGACCAACAGCAACATTGTTTATTTATAATCCCCAAAAGAGATATCAAGCTTGGAGGTATCTTACATACATGTTTGTACATGTGGGGTGAGTAATTATTTATCATTATATATTTTTAAAAATAAAAAATATATCTTCTTGAATGATGAAGATAAAAATATTATTTACTACAGTGTTCTACTATTTTTTTTATAATTTTGTTTTCATGGAAAAATTTACTAATATAATTGAGTTCAATAATGTTCATTGTGAAAAAACGGATTTTTTGAAGCAAAATGAAAGATGCACTGCAGCAGATTACTAGATTGAATGAATTTACTTAATAACACTAAAGTGAGCAATTACTGTTGTCTGTCTCTGGATAGTTTAAGTGACAAGTTCATTGAAGCGATACAATTTTATATACAAGCACTATTTCGACATTAAAAATGCCACAATAATTATAGGGCTTAATATCATAATTAATCCAATAACAAATAACAAATAATTCTTTTTATCTGTTTTAATACAAATAAAATAATTCAATCCTAATAATTAGTAAAAATTTACAGTCAATAAACGGATTTAATTTGCAAATTTATTATTATTTCCTTTGGCATACAAACTAAATGTGCTCTTCCTTTTCAGAGTCTTTCATTTGGTGGTTAACTTAATGGTGCAAGTGATGCTTGGTATTCCTCTGGAAATGGTACACAAATGGTGGCGAGTGCTAATAATCTATTTCGCCGGCGTAGTCGCTGGTTCTCTAGGCACATCGGTCTCGGACCCTGCAGTGTACTTAGCAGGCGCGTCCGGTGGCGTTTACGCGCTTATCACTGCACATGTGGCTACGATCCTCATGAACTGGCACCAAATGGAATTCGCCGTTTTGCAGCTACTGGTGTTCATCGTGGTGACGTCAGTCGATGTTGGCCAAGCTATCTACAATCGTTACGTACTCGAGACGAACAATCAGATCGGTTACGTGGCTCACCTCGCGGGTGCCATAGCCGGTCTCCTCGTCGGCATCAATATCCTGCGCAATCTCGAGGTGCAGACGTGGGAAAAGGTGATCTGGTGGGCGAGCTTTATCACTTATATGGCGCTCATGGCTGCCGCAATTCTGTGGAACATCCTTTATCCTTCGTATTTTCCGACACCTGCGTACAACTGAAAAACTGTACACTGCTAGGAGTTGGTAGATCGAGCAGGTGCGGTAATTCGCAATACGCATAAATTAGTACAAAAGGAAAAAATATTTTGGACGGAAGAAAATTTTCCGAGAGGCCTTTACTATTTCGAGAGCTTAGTAGACGTGATGTTTCTTTTTCAATGAGATAAAAGACATCTACGCGCAAAATGACTTTACAATTTAAAATTATGATCCCCGACTAAATGCGTTTTAAACTTTTATTGTTTTTAGATTTTACGATGATCGCAATTATTTTACTTAAGTTGTAGATTTGTGCGATGCTTTATTTACAATTATAAAGTTATTGAAACAAGAAAATATAATACGATCCCGAAAAATTTCGCACAAGAGTCGAAGATTATTTAATAATTATATTGATATTAAGAACAACGAAGTAATGATGCAATTTTCAGTGCCAATAGTGTTATAATTTATATAATGGGGAAAGACAATTTTAAGTACCTGTTGTACAGTTTATTTTGTAAATACTGTACTTTATTTATTAAAGTTAAAATCATCCAAGCATAACTTTTTAAATGGCGCGAATTTAATATCATGGTAGTTCATATATATTGCAGCAATATGTAGTAGAATTGTGACAACTGAATTTTATAATAGCCGGTGCAGTATTTTTTGGAAATCTGCTAGTTCTCATGGTCATATCACACAATTTGTAACATTTAATAATTAATTATTATACATCGAATCGTAATATGTAAGCGCATAGTATTATCTATGTTTAGATAAAATCCAAGGTGCACATGACCAAAAAAATTTTCCAGATAGGTCTTTGATATAGTATTACTTTCTCAAATGCAGCTCAAAAAAGAGAATTAAATGTATGCTTAGATTTAAGTTTTCATGTAAGAAATAAGTTCCATATTGTGTTATTGCATTTTAAGACAACTGTCAGAATTCTGTGCAGTGCCTTTTACTGTACAAGCGTTTATTAAATAAAATACTTTTTTAGAAATAAGAAAAAGTATTTATATTTTTTGTATATTTTGTATAATTATTTATAAAATGAGCGAATAAAAAACAAAAGTCAAGTTATTTTTTATAATAATAGTTCTTTATTTTTCCATGAAAAACTTCTTGATTGTAGTCGCAGTTAATATTGCGAAAAGGAATACACATTAAAAGTACTTATATATACGTTACGAATAATAACAAGTATTTCATGCATCACAGTCATGTTAGTTGGAAATACTTTCTTAAAAGTTCATTCTAAAAATATGTAAATATTTATTTTTAAACTAATATACAATATCTTGGAATGTTTAAAAATTGTAAAATTTAGATTATTAACAGTATTTATTGCTAGTTATAAAATATACTGCTTATACACGCGAATAAAATATTTCGTTATGAAATATGTAACATAAAATATATAGTGGAAGAGATTTATAACGTACAAGTCTATAAAAAGATTTAAAACACTGAAATTCTTACGAAAATGCATTATTTCATGACCACATTTGATCAATAAAGTTAAATATATAGTGAAAATTTTTTGATAGACAATTTCTCAGATTGAATACTATAAGAGTTATTAGGTCTATAATACTATGTATGATTATAAAATTCTTCATTTGTAATGTTACATTGGCTTTAAACTTTTCTATACCAATATTTTTGTGTTATTTGACAATATAAGTACATGAACCAATAATTTAAGAAAGCATATACAACAATTTCAAAAAGACTTAATTACAATTAAAGGAACAATTATATTTTTAATATTTACAGAAAAGAATTTATAGAAATTCAATAGAAACGTTAATTTAAAGACCAGTATAAAACTTTACAGGCTTTCTTAAATTACATTAGCAAGCATTCACACTTGATCTCACTCTATTCCTCTTATATACATCGATCACTTATAAATATGGACGTATCAGCAATCAGTCAAATTATTAAAACTAGACCAATATGTGCTGCACTTTTCCGAGCTTGCAGTCTATAAGTTTTTTAATGGATGTTTCATTAGAATTATTGAATTTCAAAAGAAAATTGATGCTATTGGAATTATTCGGGGTCTTTTCCTTGCCAATCTCGATCAGGTCTTATGAATTCCAAGTCACTGGCTTCGTCGGAACTCGAATTCTCCTCATCATCGAAATAAGGTTTCGTTGTAACCTCAACCAAATCTTCTTTGTACTCTAAAATGCAATTTATGTTATTGCGCTATCTTATCAAGAACATTTTAAGATATACCACGAGATAATTTACCTTTAGAAGGCCGCTTGAAAATTTCGACTTCTTTTTCATCATCGTCGAAAAAGGAAGTACCATCACGTAATAAGCTGAACGCGTAAGGCCTTCTACTGTTGTGATCTTCAAGTTTTCTCGACTGACACTTAGCAATGACGAATATTATCAGAGCTATCAGAACGACGATAACTGAACCTATTTTATAAAACAAAATAATTATGTTCAATATTTAAAAGTGCAAGCTTTGTTTCATGGCGCTAAAATAGCAGTTACAGGCTTACCCGTCATCACAACGAAGACAATGCGAGGCATTCCATAAATCGTTTCATCGCGATGCAGCTTGAGCATAATCGTCGTAAGATTATCCTCTTCCGTTACATTGACAACCTTGGATAATTTGAAGTATCCCGAAGCGTGAACATTGATCACATGAGATCCAGGAGTCAACAAAAGCCAGTAAGCTCCATTCTCGTAGCTCTCGACCCTATGTATCGACTTGTCGTGCGATAGAACAGCATTAGGAATAGGCTGGCCACTTTCGGTAACCACGAAACCAGTAATACCCTTACGCAGCTCACCAATGACACTCAACAAACTCTTCTTATTCGTCTCCCAAACTGTCTTATCGTCATCCGTATTGCAGCACGTCAGGAACACGTCCAGAGGCAGAGTATTGGCTTTTAGATAGAGATAATCTAGGAAGGTGTCGTTTCTACCCTCGCGCAACGCTACTCCTGCATGTGTCGTTCCGCTCTTCTCGACGATCGCTTTGCTCTCGCACCTCGAATTTACCAGACCCATTACCGGATGATTGAGGGCATAGCTTTCGGCGAGCTGCTGGAGAACTCTGTCGTCATCGGTGACGTAAGGCTTGCGACTGTTCTTACCGAATTTTCCGCCGTACGGTATTTCGACGTGCAAGGAACCGCTGTTTAGATTCACCGTTAAGACTGGCTTGATCGTCTCGAACCAATCGGCAATTACCCTTTCGACTGCGTAGTAGCTAGTGAGAGTGAAATAACGAAGATTATTAGTTTAGTCGTAATCGAAACATCTTTTATGAACATAAAAATGTCTTACATCTCACTTGACAGTACATAAAATATATCGTTAGCAATACTTACTTAATTTTTCCATCCTCCAGGGGAAAATGAAGTTCATTTTCAGAAATGAACGAGCAGGTCTCTTTATTATCGGAATCTGGGTTCAGATTGGGAACAATGAAAATGGAGAAATTTCTGACGTAATCTGTCATTTGAGTATCAACTTTGTAATTGGTCAAAATGTGAGTTGCTAAACGAATGAGAACTTTAGATGTTACCGGCGTTCCCTGATATACACCAGTTGTGAAAACTATGGACGGCTGAGTAAAATAATGCTCCCTATTCTCGGGATGAATCTGCAGGGCTACTGCTTTCTTGTTTTTCTGATTAAAATCAATCGTATGCAGAGTTGATATTTTAGGATACTTTCCATTCAAGCCATCTAAAATCTGATAGACCTCGTCCAACTTTTTTTCCTTGTACTGATTTTCAATGGTATGATTTACATTGACTGGAGTCATGATTACATCGAGCTCTGTTATTTGGTCATCTTGGACTGTTACCCTCAACCTTTTCTCTTTGTAATCTCCGACTATGAATACTAGACTATAGACACCCGGGGGCAATATTGCTTTGAAATATGCCATATTTTTCGAAACGGTATACACGGAAGAACCAATCATCACTACTGCATCCCTCAGAGGGTTTCTCTTATCATCCATCACAGACACTCGTACACCGGTGGATAAACGTTTAACGAGATCCCGTAGCGGTGACAAGTTTTCTCTCCATATCGTTGGAATCGAGCGGGCCTCGGGATATTTACAACAGGAGAGCGAAAAACTTAACTGAAATGAGCAACAGAAAGTGAATAATTAAACATAAAGCCTGGATAAATTGTCAAAAATAAAAAAAATATGATTCAAGGTAGATGAGAGAGCTTACCACTGGTATTTTGAACTGATTGTTTATGAAATCCTGAACGGTTTTAAGATCGTCGCTCTGATTATCACATGTGCCTTTATGCATGGTTCTGTGATAGTCCTCGACATAGCTTTTGAAAAAATCGATTTCGTTCGCCGCATAACTGAAAAGTAAAAAAATAATTCACTCGAAGCAGCCTGAATCGACTACGAAAGCGATATAAATTGATGGTTGAAAGAAAATAATGTACTTCTTTTTTACCTAACGCTAACTCCGCTCCCACCCCCGAACAAAACGAGAGCATCGAACCCTTCCTTCTCGAGCATTTGGTCAAGTGCATTCGTAATGACGTCCAATTGCAGATTTGCTTTGGGCGACGTAAACAATTTTTTTCCGACTTCGTCGCCAAATACCGGATTGCAATTGTCTGGTACTCTATCGAAACCAGGATCGACACCAGGTAAGAAATGCAACACCACTCTGTCTAATAATCTCGTGATAAATGGATTCTCTTCTTTATTGCCCACCAGAATGTGTCGTGCGAATCGCAAAAGGATTTCTCTGCCTACTGGTTGGGATGCGAATAAGCCTCCAATGAAACCGATGTGTATTTTATTTTCCTCGCTATCTCCCATCTACATGTGTGCACAATAATTTGATGAGATATATACAAATGATTATGATACTCGATTGTGCTAACTTAATAAACACGTCATGAACATTTCAACAAAATAATTTTTATTCTATTCAAAGAGAGATTCGTTTCAGTATAATACTGTTTATAATACTATTTTGCAGGAGATCAACTTTTGAAATTTGTTCAATGGCACAAAAAGTCGCAGATCAAGCGCGTAAACTATACTCTCGAACGAAAGCTTACATTGTGGGTAATTTTAAATGAATGTATGGCCGCGCTAATTGGTGAATCGTTGGCCTTGAATTCCGCAACGTCCGGTCTGTCGATCTCCAGCTGCTTGAAACTCTCGCTCAGCTCGCTATTCTTGAGATATCCATCTTTCAAGTTTGCCCTCAAATCGTAATCATTTAGATGGACCCTGAAAAACATCAAGATTGAACGTTATTTTCATTAATTCTTCTGGCATGTAGCCTTGCATCACATTGCTAAATCCTTTAATGCACCAGATTAATTTAAAGCGGAGAATTTCGCATTACGTGACACAAAGATAAAATCTTTTCAGAATTCTTCCTCAACATTAAAGGGCTAAGGAAGTCATATGGTTATTGTTTGAAGTCTACAAGTTGTTTCATATTCATAAATTATTCTAGGTTTTCGTATATTTTCCACGATTACGCTCGATCATGCGAATGTTTCTCTCAATAATTTTTTTTTTTCAGAAAAGAAATCTTATCTAATCTCAGCTGCAACTCGGCTCATGATCTATGAGTCACGATACATCTTATCCCCCATTAGAATCTTTCCTATTTCCTCAATCCGTTGAAATTCGACGTTCGCGAGACCGAGAAATCACCGCTACAACGTCGGCCTACTTTTATATTTCGCGTATCCAGGCCAAACACCCGAACACAAAAAAAAGTATCCATTTGACTTCCTCTCCGTTAGCACATGAGTGTTTGCGGTGGGTAAACTTGCCAGTGGAAGGGATCGTCGCGTATGAGCGTGAAGTCGAGTCTGGCCTCCCCTCCGTCCTTGGGTATCTCGACGGTCTGCGTCAGCTGTTCGTAATTCGGTGCGCTCGCAGTGACGTTGTATTTGCCGGGCACGAGGAGACGCCAATAGTCGCCCTCGGTGCTCGCGTAGATGTCGTGCTGGCGACCCTCGACTGAGATTTTGGCCCTTGGTATGGGTCCGCCGATCGACGAACGCACCAGGCCGTGAACACCTCGCCTCGACTGCAAAGACACGCTCGAATTAGTTTCGAGATGAAAATTCCGGAGTTCTGATCGGATTCCCGGAAAATCATTGTAAATTTTCCTTCTTCTACTCATATGTGTCGACGCATACTTCGATAGAACATATTGTTTTTTAATATATTGGACATTTTCTTATTTATATACAGTGTATATCGATCTACAAATATTTTATCCTTTTTTTTTATCAAAAAACTAGAATCTGATATTTTTGCTTCGTTAAAACTAAATCTTTTATCTATACATATAGCGATACAAACTACATTTTCCTGATGGTTATTATCTTTCGCGCAAAGTTCTTATCACAAAAACAATATATCGCGCTATTGTATTACCTATACGAGAACAAAGAAACCGCTCGAGCAATAGGCGTAAAGTAAAATATTTATGCCCGCAGGTAAGTTTTTTTTCAGAAAACTTTATGTAATAAATCATCTTATGACATTATCAAGCAAAATTATCATTCCACATTATCAAATACAAGCAAAATATTTTCGATTTTCCAAAATCCACAGCTCGTAAGAATAAGTGAACTTATACACTCGGCTTATTTCATCAGCCGCAGTCGGAAAAACAGCTTTATTTTCCATCGAATCGTTGACCCAAGCTGCTGATATACTCAATAGAGTTTAGTCAGCGATACGAGTGTCGAAGTAAGAACGACACATTATGCGATTGAATGAAACTTATCGCATAACAGCCGCGAACATTTAACAGTTACGCAAACGAATGCCGCGTGTATGCAAATATCATTAACATATTTATCATCCGCGTCTCGGGTAAAGAGTTTGCTAAAAAAAGAAAAATAAGGAAGGCATCGATCTTTCCTCGACTCGTCTGTTTCTACTGAATAAGGCTCTGTTCCCTGTATCCGTTATCTTACTTGTTTCAGTAGAAACAGACAAGCTGTATTTACCTCCGTTGTTATTTTCATAATTTTCCTGTTGGACGAAAGATCGATCGAAGAAAAGTAACCGTATCGCGTATAATTTATATCTAATTTCTCAATATTCGTTGTGAAATTACTAATGAAAATGCTTGAATCGCCTAAAAAATCTTTCCCATTCCGTCCGCATTTTCAGCATCGATTGGGCTATCTCCAAAATGCTCCAAAGTATATACATACATGCATAGAAGGACTTACCGCCTCGATGAACTGCAGCAGCGGCTCCCTGTTGTCCTTCCAGTACTTGGCCATATCGTCAGCCTTTGGATACTTGTTGCAGCCGACCTCGAGGGTGATCTCGAAAGCGTTGCTGTGCACGTAATTGTAGTCCTGCATGCCGCCGGTGACCGGATACCAGGCGGCCCCGTTGGTGATACCGGCCGGGAAGGACTCCTGCAAGGCGCTGTAGTAGGGCCGTCCTCGTGGCAGCGGACACGGCTGTCCCAGATGCATCGTCGGATGGGCGTTCGAGTAGGTTGCGGAGAGCATGCGAAAGACGTCGTCGTCGGGGCTGGGATTCGGTCGCGCTCGCAGATTGCCGATCGTCACCGGATTGTCGTCGTAGGGATAATTCGCGACCAGTGCGCCGCCGTGAAGATTGGCCGACAGGACGAACGGAATGTCCGATATCCACTTCATTACCGCCTTCGTCTCGGGCTCCTGCACCAGGTTCATCTGTGGGAGACGCGCATTTCTTTTTTTTATACCCCGTTACGTTTGCGAGACACGACTATGACGATTGCTCAATCGCGTTCGTATGTATTAGCGAGACGCACTCGAATGGCAGTTCTCGATCGCGACGGGTTCAGAAAGTGGATGTGCAGCCTTTGGCTAATTCGCGCGGACGAGCGATGCGTTGAAACGACGCTGCACCCGCACATCTGTAAAGCGATAGCTCGCTCTTGACCGGAAAATCCATTTTATTCTCTGGTTTACCCTGTATCGAAGTTTCTCTCGGGATATTTTACGCAAGATAAAGCTTCTTCGAAAGGATGCATTTATTTGTGTAAAAACGAAAACCGATAAGTTTTAAATATAGATAGAGGGTCCGACAGTAGACAGAGTCCGGTATGGCCAGACGAGACGAGTAAAAAAATAACCGGTTATTTTCTGCCATTTCACTGACCGGTATACGCTTTTAAACGAGCCGATAAACTTTAGCGCTCAATTTCTCATAGACAGAGCGGCGCAATCCCCATTAACGCAATCGATAGAAATGAAGCGAGAAAGGATGAAAAGTAAACTGATGTATATAGAGCACTTGCCTCGTTCTGCTCGTACTTGTCGGGGAAATTTCTGTTGAGGTCGACATTGTGAGCATTGGCCCTGCCAACGATACCATCGTAATCCCCGACGGTCGAGTTCTCGTAGCCGTCGGGATTCATGCTCGGCATTATGTGTATCCTAATGTTATCCACGATCCTCGTGACCCTATTGTCCGTCTCGTAATTCTCGCACAGATACTTGGCGAGCAGGATGAGCATCTCGCGGCCGACGACCTCGTTGCCGTGCATGTTGCCGATGTACTTCATCTCGGGCTTGTTGGGATCGTGTCTGCCGGTGTTGTTGGTGATCTCGATTACGTAGAGCTCGCGACCCTGTACCGACTTCCCGACACTGTACAGATTCGTGATGCTCGGATAGTTGGCCGACAGTTGTTTCAGGTAATGCTCCATCGCCGTGTAGTTGTGGTGGGTGAAGTCGGTGCTGAGGAGGAAGCCATCGGCGTCGGCTCCCTTTACCCTGTTCTTCACTACCTCCGAGCCTGCAACTGTTTCTTTTTTTTTTTTTTTCGTTTTCGTGGACGTGAGAAAGAGTCGACGAGTTCGTTCGTGGGCGATGACATGCGATGCGAGGGTCACAGCGCGTTATGTGTGCTTTGGATCGGAAAAATCGCTTTTGCCGCGAGCGAGAGTTGTCTTGTCGCGGGAAAATTTAGAAATCCTCGATATTGAATTTTATTGCTTTCATTTATTTATATAGAGAGTAGAGTCTTATCTTTTCGCGCTGGGAACTTTCTCCGATAGGTATATATTTTCGGATCGAGACTCGCGCTGGAAATCGTTATTGACAGGCGTAAAATGACGCGCGCGAGAAAAGAAAGTTCGAGCTTATCTTAAAAATTAACGACTTATTGTCATTTTCGAGCGAGTTCGAGAAACTAGCTTAGGCCTTTGCGGCAAGTACTGTTACCAAGGATTATGCTTTATTCAAATTAGAAAGTTCATTTTATGACGCACGACGTAACGTGTATTTAATATACATGTATATACGGAACGGAAACGCTCGTTAGTGATAAATGAAGAAAAATAAATAATAATAATTTATAATTATCACTTTGTAAATAAATAAACACAAGGTATGGAGAAAACAAATTAAATGGCAAGTGATTTTTCAAAGTTCTTCGTCGAGAGGAATATGAGGAAAGGCTTGGTCGCTGTATTGAGCAAAAAAAAAATACCATTGACAGCAAATATAATTCTTTATTTTGATATTGCACTATACATTACACACTTTTACTTTCAGTGAATCCATACATCAGAGTACATATCACTAAACAAAAAATAATATTTACTCGATTTTTCTTTCACGTTTAAATAAGTTCGTAACAATATAAAATAAATAAATTCAAATAAAAAAAGTAAGCTATAAAAATGGTCACTAGAGAGACTAATTACTTTGATCAATAAAGTACTATGTGTTTAAACATACCAGTCTATAATAATTCCATCAACTATCAACAGTCAATAGATGCTTAATTATTGAAAAATAATTATATTGGTCCTACGTTTATAAATTTATCCTCTATGATTGCAGAATCTCTCAAAGATTCAAGAAAAGAAGTATAATCTTTCAACTGGCCCTATTTTGTTCATTCTTTGTGTTCGTTTTTTTTTTTGGAATCTTTTTTTTTCAATGATCAGTAAATAACTAGTGCTTAAAATCTGAAAATCTAACGAATCTAAAAATAGGTGTGATCTACACCTACGAGTCTCACACAAAATCAGTTCGAGTGTTTGTAATATGGAAAGGTTTTGTTAGTACATGATAATAGCCTCAAGCCAAGAATATAATTTTTTTTATCCCGTAACAATTTTAGTTAAATATATACCGATATCCGATATGTCAATAGACTTCTCATATAAATTTTGCGCCATCGTAGCGGTAAAATTCAGATGTTCTAAAACTTATAATTTGACTTTCATTTCATCAAGTGAAAAACAGCTGCGACGCTGATTAACTTCTCTATACCTTGTGTTTACACTCTACTTATCTCTTTTAGCTAATTAAGCAAATCATAGCAACCAGGACAATTTTTGCTTCTTTCATTATAACAGATAAAATAAATATTTTTTCGACATTATTATAAATTAAGTAATCTTGGGTTTAACATTGTCATACAAATGCTGGAATAAAGATCATAAAAAAATTATGCCTATGTGAGTCATGATTAATGCAAATAAATATGTAAGTAAAATTATACTCTAAGATAAATACCGTCCGTAGACCAATATTTTACTGCTTTAAATAGCATTTGAAAAAAATAAATATGAAGTAAATAATGTAGTTTTAACGCACTTCATACTTGAACGCATAAAATAGGAAAAAAGTGGCAGGTGGTTCTCTAAAGTAAAAGTACTTCGTCCTTCGAGTTTTCGCCATTATTCCTCATTGTACAGCGAGGAGATAAATCTCTGGACTGGCGAAAAACGGTTTAAGAATGGTGACACTTCATAATAATAATTTTCAAAATTACCTTGCTGTTCTCGGAATGGTAGCTTTTTTAAGACAAAATTTATAATTTCAGCATTTCCTTTTTTCACAGTTATTCTTTGTGGATCACTTGGTGCATATCTGAAAAAATAATGATGAATATTAATAAAATTTTTAAAATTCATCAATATTAATTAATAAAAATCATTGCTTGGTCACAAATACTTACCCCCAGGCTGAGGCATATACGGTATATGTTCCAGGCAAAAGTAGACGCCAGTACTCTCCTCTATTTGTACTAGTTATATTTTTGGCAATTCCAACAACTGCGACATTGGCATCTTCAATTGGTTGTCCATTTGTATCGGTTACAAGGCCTGGAAAAAAAAAATTACGATTAATCTTGTGAACTTTATTCAATTTCTATTTTTATTATGACCGATGCAAAATACTTGCATACCTTTGATTCCAATATGTGCTTGTTCCAAGTACTTCAAAAGGGATTCTTTGTTTGTACGCCAATATCCTGGCAATACTTGAGCAAGTGGATATTTACAACAACTCAACTCAAAAGTAACTTCAAATGCATTAGAACGGGCATAGTTGAAATCCTGCATGCCTCCTTGTACTTTATACCTGTTGAGAAAATTTTATATTTTAGTAGTTTTTATACAATTTAAAATTTGAAAAAAGTAGCTAAATAAGTAATTATTACCATTGTGCTCCATTAGTGACACCACCATAAAATACTTCCGATGGGCAGGTGTTTCCACTCCGCATAGCTGGGTTATTGTCTGCATAAACATGGGCAAGATACTTGAAAAGTTTATCATCAGGTGATTTGCTTTCTTCGCAACAGTCTTGTGCGATTCTGCAAATGAAAAAATAAATTATCAAATCTCTCAAAAATGCACAGAATATTTTTTATTAAATGCCTTTGTACATACCCGGAATCAAATGGATAACTAGCTACAACAGCACCTCCGTGGAAATTTGCAGATAGGACAAATGGTTGAGTAACGATCCAAGTCATCATTGCAACTGTTTCACTCTGTCTTCCAGCTATCAATTTTCCACCTTTAATATGATTAACTCTGGAATCAAATTGATCAGGAAAATTTCGATTGAGGTCCACATGGTTTGCATTTTCTCGGCCTGTGTAATTCTCCAAGGAATTGCAATTGCCCTCCTAAAAGCAACAATAAGCAAAAAAAGTGTATCAATCATGAATCATGCTAAGAAACCAAGAATCAACCTCCAACTTTCTCCTCTCGCAGACAGAGAAAGGGGGAGAAAGAGAGAGAGAGAGAGATAGAGAGAGAGAGAGAACTTTCTATAATGGCAAAAAAAAAGTTGGACAATCAGTGCAGTTAAAGGTCAGCTTACCCTTGATTTCTCGAAGCCATCTGGATTCAAAGACGGCATAAGGAAGATGTCGGTATTGTTGACGATTCTGGTGACACGCGGATCCTTGCCGTAATTGTAAAGCAAGTACTTGGCCAGGAAGATCATGAGCTCCCGGCCGACGGGCTCGTCGCCGTGCATATTGGCCACATACTTGACCATAGGCTCGCCGAGCTTCCTCTCCTGGACATTCTCGCTGATCTCGAGGACGAGAAGATCACGACCCTCGACCGATTTACCGATCGAGTGCACCTTGGCGAGGCTGGGAAACTGCTGCGACAGATTCCTAAAGAGCTCCCTCAGCTCCTCGTAGTGCGTGTAGTGCGGCACGACGAACTCCTCGCTGGCGCTCGAGGCCGAACGCAGGGAGTAGGCGCTGCAGGAGGCGAGGACGCAGAGTACGAGGGAGAACACGGCGATGCGAGCCATGGTTCGCGCCTTTCCTCTCTGGCTCTGGAGCCTCGTTCGGAACGAAAACCAAAAATCGGACTAACTTACGGGGAGGACTGTCTGCAGTCTGGTTGGGCGCCTCTTCAATGCAGCATCCTGGACTGTCCGTCGTTGCTCCTTCCTTTCCGTCTGGCTCTCTTCCCCGCGTCTGCGTGGCTCTGCTGCTGGTCTGGAGCGCGACGACGACTAAACTAACAGTAATTCGCTCCTCTTTTTTCGTTTCCTTGATGACGTCTGCATGCCAGTCGAGCCGCCCAGAGAGTGGGGGGGAGAGCAGCCCTCTCCATCTCCGCTTCTCAGCCTTAACCTAACATGTACTCAAGACACTTTCTATTCGCCATAGGGATGGGAGTCGATCTAGACTTGCGCGAGTCTATTCTACCTTCGCTCTCCACTCGGCTGCTAATCGATTAGAAGGAGAGAGAGAGAGAGAGAGAGAGAGAGCGCGCTATAGTGTTGCTAACTTGTTACTGAGTAATCGAGTATACTGGCAGCATATGAATATCCAGTGGAAAGAGACGAGTGATATCAGACACGTCACCTGGCTCCGTCACTTTTCGCATCGGCCGCGAACGCCTATATAGAACGAAAAGCAACGATCCAGTCTACACTCGTATCGCACGTCTATGACTCTGTACCGCTGCCAGCTGCACCTGTATATATATAGATGTAGTTATGTATAGGAGAGATTCAGAGATATAATGACAGGCCGCGCGCGCGATATGGCTTTTGTTGAGTTGACGTCATTTGGCGCGCACCTACGCACAGGCAGGAGGGACGATCGCGCGCGCATGCCGCAGAAGCGCCCGACGACCAACGGCTCTAACGTGATGCGGACATGCGGTAGATTGATTTTCGCATCACGCACTTTCTACTGGAAGTACGCTTCGCTGTTCCCTCTAAAGTTCGTTTGTATTGACGCTCCCTACTTTTACGAAATACGTATGTATGCATGCGTACACGCTGATAATGGGTCGTTTGCGCAACGTCGGAGTTGATTCAAACTCCGTCGTATCGAGGGGGATGATAACGATAAGCATTAACGATGCCATTATATTTATGAGTTCGTATAATAATAAACAGCTGTTGTTTGTGTATGTATAGGTAAATATTTTGCTTGGGGTATTCCCACGCGAAAAGATCAATCTTTTTTTAGCTCACAGTGCGCAATGTCATGGTCTGCGAGAAGTGATAATATAATAGAGGGAAAATGAAAGCTTCGACTTTTTTTTTTTATTTTACGCTCTTCCTTTTACCCGAGCGACACTTTCAGATCTACATATAAGCCATAAAATATGTGTAAAGTCGTTATTCTGTTATGAACAAAATTTAAATTAACCAAGAAGTAGTATATTTATAATATAGACGAACTACTGGTGATACATGCAAAAAAAGGAAAATTAGATATGTATCGTTAGTTTTATAATTTAACACAAGTATATCTGTGAAATATACTTAACTAACGAGGGGGACCCAAGGAGTCCGTGAAACTGATTTTGATGAAACTTTGCAGATACATTCTTCGATTGAAAATATGAAATACGTGTCTCAAAGTTCAGTCAAATGGGCCCTGGAGCCCGAGTTTAGGCCTATTTTATCAAAATGTATGAGAAATTATAGTTGGCTTGTAACTTTTATAGCAAGGCCAATATTACATTGCTGAAAAAGTTACAAAAAAGGTATGAAAAGTATAGATTATAAGCTTTCATTTGCATTTTAGAACGAGTTATTAGCACTTTTCATTATAAAATTATTAGTGATCTAAAATTGAATGGAGTATGCCCATACCAGCTACCATTGATAAAATTGTAAAAGCAGCGTAAGAAACGTGCACTATCATTTAGAGCATGAAAACCCATTTAATTTAAACAAAAAAATTTAACTCTCTTACTTGAAGGGAAATATATGAAAAAAGGACGAGTTGATTATTCCCTGTTATTTCATACATGAAAGCAGAAATTTCCCTTCAAGTATGGGTGCCAAATTTTTTATTAAATTAAATGTATTGATGTTCTAAATAATGATGTAGGTTTCTTACGTTGTCTCTAGACTCTAATTTTTATTCCAATCTCGTGGGCATGCTCCAAATTTAAAATTTATTGTTTATTTCAGTTAAAAAAGGCGTCATAACTTAACTTAATTTTTGATTGCTCATAACTTTACAAATCAAAACTTATCATCTATATACTTTTGATTTGTACTTTTGCGTCATTCTCCACGATGTATATTGGCCTTGCTATAAAACTGAACAACCAATCATGATTTCTCATATATTTTGATAAAATGGGCATAAAGTCGTTTGGCTAAACTTTGAGACACGTATTTCATATATTTCGATCGGTTTCGCAGACTTGTAGGGTTCCCCTTGTAAGATAAGTTTCTACGTTAACTTTTACCCTGAAGAGGAGTGTAATAAATCCACTGAAAATGTCGAAAATTAGAATTTTTAATAAAACCCAAATTTAGACTTGTGGAGATCGGGAGTGAGAGATGTGTATTATTTTCCAAATAATTTTTAGTAGATTAACTTTATGCGGCATCTTGAAGCGAGGAGTTTGGTAATTTAAATAAAATGAAATGAAAACAACTATCGACCCTATCATTTTTAATTTCATATATTTAGTTTTAACTTTGTTCTTATTATGCCTAACGTTCATTTATTTTCAAACCACATAGCGTAATAAGAAACAATCATTATAATTACAAGCATTGTATTAAGAGCGACAAATTTTAATATTCATTGCGTAGCTATTTTCTTAAAAAGTAGAACAAGGCCAACTTTATTCATTTCTATGAATTTTGACTGATTTTACGTAAACTATGTTCGCCATGCCTAGTTAACTTGCATGTCATTGAAGAGCGTTCATGCGAGGCATAAATTTTCATTTTTAAAATTGCAATTTATCCAGTGAAGTAAATTGGAGGGCATGAGTACTGACTCTATCAGTGTGTATTATAAAAAGGCCTAAAATTTTACTTCTTTACCACTAAAAAGATTTACTATAGTACACACGGAAAAAACTCGCAAGCAAACATTACTTAATTTAGCTCGGCAGATTACACTGAAGCAGGAATTAAGCAAAATGTATTGAAGTTATTGGGCAAATGTTACTGAAAATATTCGGTAATACATACTAACTTCTTTTACTCGATTGGTCAAGCAAAATTTACCGAACTAGTTCTGTAGATGTTCTATAACAGTCAATCATATCTTGCTTGACGAGTTCAGCTCAAGCTATTCGGTAAATTTTGCTTTAAGGTTCATGAAACTCTGCTTGCGATTTTTTTCAGTGCACTTTTTGTCTACTGTATAAAGAAATATTTAATGAACTAAAAACGTTCGTCTTTAAAAGTTCGAATATTTAAATTGAGGCCATAAGTTTATGAGATTTATCTGCTTTCATCCGCGTAATAATAAGACGACGAAGGTCATAAAATGCAGCGTGAAATGTAATTTGACTATTTTTCAAAATTTCAGATTTCCGTATATAAAATCTCATATGAATGTAATATGAGTAGCTCACAAAATATGACGTATTTTTAATATTTTTATTCAATTTGAAAAAAATTTATTATTTAAATATTAAAGCTTAACCCCCAGTTTGGGTATTATCATTCGCATGGTATAGCTAAAAACCACCTGGAACATTCTCATGGAATTACAGTCGATTTTAGCTGTAATCCAGACAGCGCTTGGAAAATCCTTCTGGAATTCCAACTAAATTATTTCCTTCAGTTCCCTGCTCCCAGAAACAACTACATACTGAGCATACGCATGCTAGCGTACTAGATGAAGTAAGAGAAGAAAAAAGGTTTACTGGTTCATATTGGTGAAAATAATGAGGCCTGTATACTTAGCTTAGAAAAGGTTCAATCTGAACTTTTCTAAGTGAAAAAGTTCTCGCAAACAAAAAATTTTCTTTCGTCATTCTAAATATCAAAGACTTTTTTTCACATATACTTAAGTGTAGTTTAGATTGAGAACAACAAGAATATTAATATAAAAGTTTCACATTTATGCAATTTTTCACTAATTTGAAGTTGAAAGTTAAAAACAACATGATTTTGAGATAAGTAGTATTATTTGCCCAGAAAAGTTTAGATAGAACTCATATTACACTTAAATATATGAGACAGAACCTATATTTGATTAAAAAAGGGCCTTTTTCTACTGAGGTGATAAATATCGGCGCATGAATTTCCACAGTGACAGTGGTAACGCGTAAGAAGCGCCTGGCCAGTGGCCATATAAGCGAGACGAGTTTTCCCGCGCGCATGGCTGCGCACTGAGAGAAAAAATGGGGAGCTGTTGTACTCGTCGGGTCAGCTGCTGAGCAAAACGTGTGCCGTGCGCTGCGGTCCCTGTACAAGCGGACTGCTGCTCGCCTCTGTCGGGAGAGTGACTACCCCGACTCGGGCAGGCAGTACGCCGCGAGTAAGTGGGAAGCAGCGCCACCGTATACGGAGCGACGCTATACACCTGAAAATTACTCCGCCGTGCTAGACTTAACAATACGCGAACCTAACCTCAAACTAATTTGGATCTAGGAAGTCAAATTCACATAATTTGAAATGCTATTTACTTTTATATCAAACGTATTTTATCATTTATACCTGGTGTAGTCCATTAAAGTGAGATTTCTTTCACAATTCAAGATAATACGTATTATGATAACCTATACGCATGCACGGTATTTGCGTGGGGACGCATATGTCCCACGTTTCGGGACAATCACTCTCCTCAATCGAGGGTATGCTGCTGTCCCCGAATTCGGTGAGGTGGCTATAGCCAACATTGGCGCTGCTGCTGCACCAAATCGGCAGTGTTGCCGCTCTCCCACCTCCTGAGCTGATGCTCCCCCTTTTTTCTCTCAGCATGCAACTGCAGTCTGCAACGCTAAGATCGGGAACCGGTTGCAGTTCGACCGATGCAAGATTAACTATCTTTGCGCTTTGACGCTCTAGCCCCGATAGTGACGCGTTCACGCGATAACGAGATCACGATATCGCAGGCAAATTATTTTTATTCAATTTTAAATGTTTTTTCAAAGTTCAAAGTAAGTGTGTTTACATGCTTTCTAACCTCAAAATTTAGGAAAATGAAGAAACTATATAAGATCGAATTGTAAATGCAAAAGATATTAAAAAATGTGATACATTTTATCTTGGGTAGTTAAGTAATTCTATCTCAGGCTCTAGTCTTATTCAATGAAGTTACAAAAGTATTATTGCTCTTAAAGTATTCGTGACCAAGGCTTATAAAAATGGAATTTGAACGTTTAAACGAAACAATTAATATTTTGAATAATGCCATATCCGAATTCCCTGTTGGAGCTACCAGTCCAGCTGATTTTAAGTCAATTGAAGAAAAAATTGAAGATACTAGAGTGACTCTAAAAGTAATAGATGCCAAACGTTTGACTCTCAATGCAATAATTGAAGCAGGTAAATTTTATCATAGTAATTAAATAAAACTATACAGGCATGTATCTGAACATTTATATAATTTATAGAAAAGGTAACTGATTTAAGTGAAGAGGAACTAAACAAGTCTTTTAAAAAATTAAATATAAGCACCACCAACTATTTAATAAATGCAAAAACTTTAAAATTGTGTAATCAAACTAAAGCTATACGAGATGTTCTATTTCATTCAGCATCACCCGAAATAGAAGAGTAAATGTCTATTTTTTTATTGAATTAAAATTCCTTTTAAAATATTTTAATTTTCATTAATTTTAATATATTTTTATAGAAAAGTTAAAGCATGTTTAAGCAAATTATTCAAGGCAAATGATGAAATGGCATCAAAAAATGAAAAAAAGAAAGATTTGATGAAAAGGCAATATCAATTAAAATTGGAATGTCATCGCGCAATATATGATTACCAAGACTTTTTAAAAGAAAAAGAAGCTAAACGAAATCAGCAGCTTCAAGAAGCTAATCCAGATATCATCCAGTAATATATATATATATATTAAAAACTATTATTCTTATCATCTTACCTTAGCGATATAAATATGTATATATTCTTTTACAGCTTTCAACAAAAAATTAATCGTTCAATTTTCAAGATCAATACAATGAAGAAGCTTATTACAAATTTAATTGCTCCCATGCATCGAGAATTGATAGAACATGAAGATCTACTGGAAATGCTTACCAAACATAAGGACATTATCAATCTTGACACTATCATAGAACTGACTCAAAACCAGAATTCTACTAATAGATAATGTTGTATAGAAATAAATAAATTAAATAATTTTTTGTAATTGTATTTTATACTTTAGATCACTTGCTTTGGATTTAAGATTTATTATTTTAAAATGTTTGTTATACTGCTATGTACATACATATACATATTTAAATATATTTTTTTAAAATACTATCTGTTTTACTTTGTTAAAAATAGTTTTAAATATTTTAAAATATTGAACATTCATGTTATTTTTTCATCCTAGGTGAAGATTACCCAATCCCATAAGAAAGAATATTGTTTTCATCCTGAACAAGATTTAACATTCAGATTTCTGGAAGAATACTTTTTTAATTTTATTATTTATCAGCATAAAAAAAATATAAGTAATTTATTTAATTTATCTTTAGATAATTTTGGTTATCTAATGACTTCACTCTTTTAGGTATACTTTCTATAGGTAAGTATTGGGATTTTGAGTGGAGAACTTTATCATGATTCTTTAAATTCCAATTTATTTCAAATATTGGCGCATAATTACCATATATATATATATATAAGCTCCCTCTGGACGCAACATATAGGTATTTGAATAGATACCCAAAAATCGTAAGTCCTATATCTATATAAGCTCCTATGTACCTATTTATTCTATTTATCAAAAAACTGTAATGGAGCAGATAACATTCAAGGCACAATCAAATGGAGCTATTCGAAACGCGTTTTTAAGTATTTTTTGCATTATAAAAGTCTTATATTTGTAAGATGGAGTGTGGGAAGCCCGTAATGACTGCCCGTTTTGCAGCACACGTGAAAATTTCCCGCCAAACGAGGCGATTCGCGAATAAAGTTGTCACGCCGATTGCCGATTCACTGATGTGACGTTGTGTGTCATATATAAAGTATAATGTTGACTGTTGTGTAGCTTTTATAGTGTTTATTGTTAATTCTTATAGTTTTAGATACTTTATCAAATTGTACAATGACGGAAGTAACTCTTAATGGAGTTGCAGTTAAATTTCCATTTAAGCCATACCAAGTTCAAGAGGATTATATGAAAAAAGTAATTGAATGCTTACAGGATGGTAAAAATGGTGTTCTAGAATCACCGACTGGTAAAAACCTTTTAAACAAAAGATTTATGAGATAAAATACGATTTTCTTTATACTCTTAAAATTATTAGGTACTGGAAAAACATTAAGTCTTCTTTGTTCATCATTAGCTTGGCTAATGATCAAGAAAGCTCAAATACAGATTGAAGTACAATCCATGGGAGCTTTGGATCAATTAAGTTCAGGAGATCATTTTGTAGAACAATTTACAAAAAGTATCAATAGAGGAGGTGGAAAATCTCTAGTTCAAGACCAAAATTCTTTCAATTGGTCTATGCCAAAAATTATTTATGCTTTGAGAACCCATTCACAATTAACACAAGCTATACAAGAGTTAAAAAGGACCTCATATAAACATGTTAATACGGCAGTGCTTGGATCAAGAGATCAACTTTGTATTCATCCAGAAGTTGCAAGGGAACCAAATAGTGCTAATAAGATCACCATGTGTCAAACTAAAATCAAAGATAAAAGTTGCTTTTATTATAACAATGTTGAGAGAAGGTACTGGAATATATTTTAATTTAAATAAAAATATATAAAAAATATATAATTATTTCTAACTTTTGAACAATTGTACATTGCTTCTCATGATTTTGAATTTATTTTCGTCTAAAGAAAAGATGATCAAACTATTACACAAAATATTATGGATATCGAGGATTTGGTAAAAACTGGTCAAAAACTAAAATGCTGTCCATATTTTTTATCGAGAGAGTTGAAACAGAATGCAGATATAATTTTTATGCCTTATAATTATTTATTAGATCCTAGAACAAGGAAAAGGCAAGGAGTTGAATTACAGAATAATGTTGTTTTGCTGGATGAGGCACATAACGTTGAAAAAATGTGTGAAGAAGCAGCTTCTTTACAGGTGAATTAAAAAACAATCATTCCGCAAATTTACTACAGTAAAGGAAATTTAAAAATGAATATAATTTATTTTCTTTTTTAGATTAGCAGCACAGATGTAGCGGTATGCATTGATGAAATCACTGCTGTAATGAAGGATATGGCAAATGAAACAAGCGAACCAAGTGATTTCTCTTTCGAATCGGCTAATACTCCACAGAAGGACTTTTCAGCAGAAGATTTGTGCATTTTAAAGGCGATGTTTTTAGAATTGGAAAAAACTATCGATAGTATAGAAATTAGTAAAGCAGATGATGGTGAAACTTTTCCTGGTGGTTATATTTTTGAGCTACTTGCCAAAGCTGATGTAAGTATATTATTCTTTATCCTTAAAAAAAATTTATAAAATGTAGTTCAACATTGAAATAAAATTTTTAAGATAACACAAGGAAAAGAACAATTTGTAATCGAAAAATTAGACAAGATTATTCTATATTTATCAACAGTGAGTACATCATCTTTCAATAGAAAAGGAAATGCTCTTCAAAAATTTTCTGACTTGTTACGTGTAGTATTTACTGGATCATCTACAATTAGATTTAGAGAGAGAGTAAAAGAGTGTTACAAAGTTTATATTCAATTTGAACCAAACAAAAAAACTTTTAAGAATGATGCTTGGGAAACAAAAAAAATTATAAAATCAAATGGAAAACTAATTAATTATTGGTGTTTTAGTCCAGGATTTGGGTAATATTTAAATTTATTTCAAATAATTTAATATTTATTTTAAAAAAAAATATTTTACTTAATTTTTTTATTTTTGTTTAAATAATTCAGAATGCAGCAGTTATTGGATCAAGGGGTACGGTCTATTATTTTAACAAGTGGTACTTTATCTCCTTTAAAACCTTTCATATCAGAAATTGGTATCAATATTGATGTTCAATTAGAAAATCCTCATATAGTATCAGATAAACAAATTTGTGTTGGTATTGTTAGCACTGGCTATGATGGTTACATTCTTAATTCCTCGTATAATACAAGGTATTTATTTATTATAATTTTTTAAATTCAAGTTACTAATTAAAACTTTTATTTCAGAAATGATCCAAAATATATTGCATCTCTTGGAGAAACTATAAAAATTTTGAGCTGCGTTTTACCTCATGGATTATTAATTTTTTTTCCATCCTATCCAATTATGAAAAAATGTCAAGAAGAATGGCAAAAATCAGGTAAATGGACACAAATTGAAGCCAATAAGGTAATGATTAGGATTTTTAATGTTACAATAAATTTAAATTAAAATAAATAATATCATATTTATGTATTTTTAAAAGGCAATTTATGTAGAACCTCAATCAAAAGAAACTTTCAACAACATAATGAGCGAATATTATAAAAAAATTCGTGATCCAACACAGAGAGGAGCTATTTTTATGGCAGTTTGTCGAGGAAAAGTTAGTGAAGGTTTAGATTTTGCTAATGCAAATGGAAGAGCAGTCTTAATTACGGGATTACCTTTTCCACCTCTAATGGATCCTAAAATTAAGTTAAAGCAGAAATATTTAGATGAAAATAAAGCATCAGGGAAAGAGGTATAAACATAAAACTAATTTAATTTATTTTAAAATCAAATTAGTTTATATTAAAATCAAAGATTTATTGTAATATCAGAGTTTAACAGGACAGCAATGGTATCAATTAGAATGTTCAAGAGCTGTTAATCAAGCTATAGGCCGTATTATCCGTCATAAAGATGACTATGGAGCTATTTTATTATGTGATTGTCGCTTTGATAATCCATCATTTAAACAACATTTTTCAGCATGGATTAGGCCACATATAAAAAAATTTCAAGATTTTAGAATGGTCATAAAGGATTTACGAGAATTTTTCAAGTATACGAAAGCAAATGTGAGTAAATAATGCAATCATCTATTTATTTAATAATATTTATGTATATTGGTCCGAATTTTGCAATTTCTAATCTTTTAGTTTCCTCAACCACTTACGGATGGTATTAATACTTCAAGCGATATTTCTTTACCTGCTGTTCCGGCTCAATTTGATACTTGTGGAAGTCACATAAGAAAAATTACTTCTCAAGAATCGAGTGTAAAAATAGAAAAACGGGATGAAAATTTTGATATTAATATTTATAAAAATGAGAAAAAAATGGAGGAAGTTAATTCAAATCCCACTAATTTTGCTTCATTACTAGAAGTGAAAGAAAAACCAGTTGTGAACTTTACTACTTGCAAGTTGCAAACTGCATCTACTGTTTTTCAGGAACCTTCAACTACAGGTGAACCTAGTACCAAACGTAGAAAATTGAAAATCAAGCCTATGAACTTTAGTGTAGATGAACCAACGATTCCATCAACATCAAACACTGTGTCTCAGCATCCAAAACCCACTCAAACTGAAGAAAGTGCAAGAGCAGAACAAGGAAAAAGATACATAAAAGAGGTGAGGTATAAAACATATTCAATCTAAAAAAATAAATACTAAATAAAATGAAATCTTTTTAAGGTAAAACGATCCCTTTCACAAAGTGATTATGATACCTTTAAACATAAGGTTGCAAATTACCAAAAAAATCTAGATAGTTTTGATGAGTTATTGTTATTTTTAAAGAAACTGTTCATTATAGAGCATAAAAAAGTACATCTATTCACTGGTAAGTAAATACAATCCAGTAATTAATAAATTAATTACTCTTCTGATTTTAAACTATAAAATGAAATAATTTCAATGCACTCAGATTATAGGATATTTTTAAAAAAAGATCATCATATAAAACTATTTGATGATTATGTTCAATCAATGGATGTTTCCAGTATTCGGTGAGCTCATATGTTCCATTAAATGTGATAATTTAAACAAAAATAACAAAAAATATATTTAATAATTTATTTGATATTGCCCTCTTTTTAAAATCAACTTTGTAATACCATTACTTGAAAATATATTTATTTTTCTAAGTATAAGTTAAAAATAAAAACTTAGAAGTAAGTGGGCATTAAAGATTATAAACACAAGCTATTAAATTTCATAAGTTTAATTTATGTTTTTAACAAATAACAATACATTATTCATAAACAACACAATAGTTTTCTTAAATAAATTAAAGAATTCGTTAAATGAAATTGATTTGCATTATACAGCAATATATGTACAAAATTATTTCAATGACTAAATTGATTCTTTTTAAATAGAGCATTAATACGTATAAAATCGATTGCAATTTGTGTATCAATCATGTAGTGTACCTTTTTTAAATCTTATATAGTGAGGCCTACGGTGCCGTGATCGTCAAAGCGATGAGCTCTTAATCCGAAGGAGTCGTGGGTTCGATCCCAAGTCTCGGCATTGACACGAGTACCTCTGTATAATTATTACAAGCGTTTTGTTCACAAACGTACCGTAGACCTCCGTCGCTCATTAGCTCCGAGTGGGAGCATTAATAGGACGACGTTACAACGTAAAAAAAAATCTTATGTAGTGTTCTCAAAACACTGTTGTAGAATATATGCCTTGAAAAGAATAAGACTGAATAAAATAGTGTTAATCTATATTCTCTTAACTGTAATAATTAACACATATTTTTTCAATAATCGTACTAGTTATCTGATGTCAATCCATACATAGAAACATTTCAAGTCTGTTATATTATTTAGTTTATAATTTTGATAACTATTCATGTAAGGCAAGAATATAATGCAAATTGGTATTTGATACAACAGCTTTGACTTGACTTAAACTTCTATAAATATTTTTCGGAATAAAAAAAAAGATGGTGCCTTTGGGTAGTTGTTCGAAGTATAATGATCTAATGCACTTTTGAAGTTGAATTTAATTTCTATCTATGTGCCAAACCCAGTCATTTTGAAGATTGTATTATCTAATGGTCTAAAGTATCTGCATATTAAACCTAATTTTTTAGAATGGTATTTCACACACATAAATGAAATTCGAAATTTCGTCTAAAATTACAAACTGCAATTGCGAGTCCCTTTTAAAATGATAATTATATTAAACTACGATTGCATTTCTTGAAGTTTTTTACACGAAGGTGTTTCCATATTTCTCGCCCTATAAAAAGCCTCTTGATCTCCAAAACTCCTTGCTTTCGTCATCATTGATTCTCCTAAGTAAAAAAATAATAAATCATTTTCAAGAAACAAATCATTTATAACATTTAATACTTAAATTTCAGTATTAAATATAAAAAGAAACTGTATACATACTATAATTTTTTTCTCTGTAACATGTATGCCGTAAGAAATTCATATATTCTTCTTCTACTGAGTGCTCAAGCCTTCTTAAGTTACCATCATACTCTGTGTGAAAGTTTTCTTTTACATAGTATGGTACTTTGAGGTTTTGTGTTGTTCTATGTACTGAATATTTCCTGAGAAGATCAATAGAATGTAAATATTTAATCATTAAATATTTTGATCTTGCCAATTGAAAAAAATAAATTCGTACTTACGAGCTATGATGTAAACTATAAATAGGATCAGAGATAAAAAAACTGCTCATCATCGTTAAAACTATTAGTAGTAGAACAGGCAACATTTGAAGGAATGTAGTATAGCCATTTGCTTGCTATTGTAAAAAAACAAGAAACCAAGTTAATTTCATATAAAAAATTGACTAATAAAGTCTGTCTAGGAACTTAACAGAGTGTGTAATATGTGAAATTATAGATCGAAATTCTCTCCAGTATGAAAAAGCGTAAACTTGTTTCGTGTAAACTTTCGCGTCATTTCCTTAGACAGATTATTTAAAAAACTAATTCATACTTGAGAATGAGCATGTTGTGCTTGAGCTTCATTTTGCCTCATCCACCTTCCACCACCTCTACGCATATAAAATTCTTGTTGAGGAAAGCCACCAAAGAACATGTTAAACAATTCCTCAGCAGTAATATCAGCTATAAGAACAAATTATTCATGATGAGTAAGTTTCACAAAAAAAAACTTAAAAATACTTGACTGTAAAATGGTTTATAATACCTTCAAACCCACGAGTATAATTGTAATGAGTATGTGTTTGTCTTGTGTTATTAATTCTATCCTCGTCTGGCCCATAGGCATCGTATTGTTTCCTTTTTTCAGCATCTGTGAGAACAGCAACTGCATTTCCAATTGCTGTGTTCATAAAAACATAAATTGTAAAGAATATTAATGTTCCAATTTACTAATAATATTTATTGTAAAATTAATAAATCTCAAGAAAATATATACCTTTAAATGCTTCTGCAGCACCAGGTGCTTTATTTTTATCAGGATGTAATTGAAGAGCTAACTTTTTATAAGCCTTTTTAATATCACTATCAGTTGCTTCTTTGGTGATTCCTAATATTTCATAGTAATCCTTGCACTTCTTTATTCTGAAATCAATACATTTGTTATTAGATTTAATGTTTAAAAGCTGCTTAGAAGAAATCTCTCACCTCCTAACAAATTCTATTTGTTCTTCTGTATATTCAATTGTTGCTTGAGCATGAGGTCCGTTAGATTTATTAGCTGAACTTTGCCTTTTTCTAACCTCTGCTTCAGGCTCTGACTTTTTGTTTTGTTTTGATAGCAACGTAACAGTTGTCAATAAATCTAACAAAAAGAGAAATATTAGTATCCTAAATAATCTATAATTTCTTTTAAGTTGTGTTACACAGCTATGTTAATCTTTGACCACTCAATTTAAGTTTTTAATAAATCTTATATTTTTAAGTATACTTTATTTTATTTTATAAATAGAGACTTTTTACGTTTTACTTCATAGATATTTCTTCTGTAGTTTAAAAAACTCAAGTTCATACATGAAAAAGTGACATTGGATTATTAGATTATTACCCAAAAAAAGTTTGCTCCAAAATATTTCCTACTATTAAATGTCTGTGGTTATTTTAAAATGCTAGAGCTTCCAAGGCAAACACATCAGAATAACATTTAAATGCTACAAAACTCTTTTATTAATGATAAAAAGGACGGAGCAGTTTATTTTTCGAAAGTAAGCAATGAAAATGGAAAGTGGAAAAACCCCTTATAAAAGTGCAAAAGTCTGACGTGTACAAAGTTTTCTATTAACCTTCAGCCTTTTTCGTTGGATAAAGCCTTTGGGCTTTCCTCAAAAACTTCTCTGCATCTTCGAACCTCTTTTCGCGCACGTAACGTTCGGCTAGTTCTGTGCATCTTTCTGCTTCGTCCTTATTGCTATCCATCCTTGTCTTGTTTGTCGTCCTTTCGTCGCAAACCCTTCAATTCCGTTTAGGTTACATATAATACAAAAGGCGAAATAACTATACGCGGAAGAAATAAGCGCGACTGCCTCGAGTCCCGTGACGGAGCAGAATTAGTAAATAATTCGATCGCCCGTAGCCTGTGGTATGTTAAAACAGTAAGTAGGTGTGTTAGTTGGTGGATCGCGGTTGCCTTTTCACCTCGCCATCGCTACTGTGTCGGACCGTAGTGGTACACTACATGCGCAATGTAGAATTCGTAGATTGCACTGAGACGTTACGTCACGGGTGGGGGGGACAATTTTTATAGACCCAGTGGCGATCTGACGTGACGATAAGGTCTAAGTATTTAAGGCTTATTTTCATAATGCAGCCAGCAGCAGGCTCTAAACTGAGTGGAAATCAGGTATATTTTACAACTAATCACTAAAGACCAATGAATAATTACATCGGTAGTTAAAAACAAATGTAATTCAATTTATTTAAATTTTTCTATGGAATTACAATTAATTGAAAATAAATATAAAAAAAGCTTCCGCTCTGGTTCAAAAGATTACTTTCTTATTTGGCATATTTAGGTTCTTCCTTTTTTGGGCTTGTAAAATAATTGTACAGTGCTGCAAGACCAGCAGCAATTCCTACGATACCAGCAATACCAGCTGTCATAAATATGGCATCAATTGCATCGTCTGAAATACACAGTATTAAATTTAGTCATTTATAAATATATTTTTATAAATATATTACAGAAAATTAATAGTGAATCAATGACGACTTTACCTGATAATTCAAATTTATCTGCACAGAATCCTCTAGGAGATATCAAATATTCATCGTATTCTCTCCTTTTACTTTTATCTAGCAATACAGCTGTTGCTCTTCGAACAGCTACAATGTAGGCAATTGATATATGTAAGGATATTAATTTTAAATAAAATATTATTACTTAGATATTTTATTATAAATGTGTACCAATAAATGCCTCCTTTGCTTTTGGAGCATTGTTTTTATCTGGATGGACCAAAAGTGCTAACTTTTTGTGTGCAGATTTTATTTGATCTTCTGTTGCATCATTTGGTACTTGTAAAATTTCATAGAAATTTTTTGTTCCCAAAATTCTAAAAGTAATTTCATTTTTACTATGTGCTTCCCATAGTAAATAATCAATATTCAACAACATTTAGCACTTACCTATGTGTATAGGCTTCATCTTCTGCTGTATAACTCATCTCGTATACTTTTTCTGCAAAAATAACAATTTCATTAAACACAAACTTCTTTGCTCAAACTACTTTTTAATGGCTAGTGATCAGACTAGCTACTTAGTTATAAATATTTATTAAACTTACTAAAACTTACATATACAAAACTGGAAGCAGAACAAGTTCTAGTAAATTTTAATTTAACATTTGCAAATGCTGTTATGCTGTTATTGAATATTAATTTATTTTTTTTTCTAATTTTCTTTGTATTTGCGTATTCGTTTGCAGACGCATTTTTATTGATGATATCGTACATATACTACATACGTACTAACCTAGCAGTCAAAATGGATATTGGTATCATTGTGGAAGTCTAAAGGCTGAAATCAAATGAACAGTATGTTCCATGAAAATCAGAGTATAGGTACTTCAAATTTTAATCGATTGGCAACAGTGTCATATTTTGTAGGTAGGTATGAGATTCCAGAAAGAATTCAAATTTAATTTCTAAAAAAATGTTATTACAGCTTTAAAATTATATAATTAAATTTCTTTTAAAATTTAAATTTTTAAATATATAAGGTCCTATTGCTACAGTTGATTAAGTAGGCAAATATGTAAATTTAAAGTTTAATTTTGACCTACCTGTAAGTACGTTTTAAATTTTAAAATGTTGCTTTCTGCAGTTCATATTGTTCTGACCCTTCCCCTAGATATTTTTTCCTTGTAGCCCTTGCAGTATAGGTATAAAAATCATATTCAAGGACTCTCAGATTTTGATCGCCGCGTTTCGATGGATCAAAAAAATTCAATTTGGACAAATATACCCATAGTTGATAAACTTAACCTATTGATAAAAGTAAACATTACAGAAGTTATTGCAGTTCAAAAATTTAATATTAAATGTACTCAATGTAGTGTGACGTAAAAAGTTTTGGTATAAACAAATTGTAACTTCTTTACTTTTTATTGAAAGGTATGAAAAAAAAATATGTCTCAATTTTTTCACCTTAACTAAACCTAAGAAATTATAAAATATATAAGAGAAAATCATGAAAGACTGATGTTTTCTATTTTACAAACTTTTGGTTCAGTTTTTCAATAATGCAAAACTTGTGCATACTGTGCGATAACATTATGTTGCCAAAGGACTCGCAAACGATTGAAGAGGAGGCGATTAAGACTCTCATACAGGCCAGTATACGAAGACAAGACAAAAATGATCTGAAATTGATGGACTGTGATTGAATCAACATACATATAAATTGTCATTTAAATTACATGAAAGGTGAATGTGTGAAAGCATTATGACGACGAAGTATTAATACCGATCCACATAATTTTGACTTCACTCAATGTTGTTTTTTTTTGTGGTGAAGCCGCATTAAAAAGTAGCAAGAAAAATCGAATTAAAATTGTGAAACGGGACAAAACCAGAACTAATATTTTAGAATTCATGGAGGATCGACATAATAATGACGAATTTCTAAAAAATATAATCGATTGCGTCCTGTAAGTGATTTATCGGCGCTGATTGCGCGCTATCATGGGGTTTGTATGAATAATTTTTATCGGCCTCGAATTACACATAAACTCGGGCATCCACTAGACAGTATTATTTTTCAATCTGTAAAAAGTGATGTAATAATATGTTTTACCGACAATAAAGGAAATACCTTACATATTTTTTGGGATGAAAACCGGTCAGAAGATCAAGAAGACAAGCGTAAAAGAATTGTAGATAGCGCGGCACGTTTTATTTTACAAGACATTCAGACTCGTTATAGTGACAAAAGAAAATGAGTTATCGGCCAATATTATCTCAGATATTCCACCTACTTTACAATTATTTTTAGATATTTTATTGAAATCAAATTCGAAATGTAAAACCGAAACTGGGAAACGTAGACTAAATAATAGAGTTGCTACTTATTTCCATTGCATAATATCAAGTATAAGACTACGATCGTTTGTATCGTCGATTTTATTACAAATGTCGGCGACGATACGCAAGTATTACTTTACGAAAAGATTGATAAATTGTCTGTCGTATTTAGGATTTTGTGCGCCATACAAGGATACATTACTCTTTGAGTCATCAACAGTTAATGATCCTCAGCAGTACCGGAAAATAGATATTGCACAAATTGTACCCGAAATTTCAGTTGACGCCACTGAATGTGTTCAGAATGTGGATTCCACATTGGCCGAGCAAACAAAATCCTTAGGCGAATCCCAATATGACTCTGATTTGGAAACCTATTCCGAGATGGAACGCGAATTTGACGCGTTTCTTTTCTGTAAGAGGCGAAAAATAGATTAGTCAATATTATTATAGGTAATTATTTCCACAAAGGTAGTTGTAATATATTGTAAAACGTTTTTTCGAAAATAGTATTTTGTATTATGAACGATTATAATTAAGTATGGAGTGCCTTAAAATTTTGTATTATTGAGAATATAAATTAAATCGTATGTATAACGAGGACTATGTAATTAATTAATATGTGAAATAAATGAATAAATATTACATTATGAGTAGCATCTTGCATTATTGTAATATCTTATATTTCCAGGTGTTAGTAATTAAAAAAAAACAGCGCATCCAAATGTTTAGTTATAAACAAAAACATAAGGTATATTTTGTTTCTCTTGGTAAATTTTTAAGTTGATTCATTTGCAATATATTTATTATTGCCTATAAAATAAAATAAACTTATCAAAATTATGTTTGACTACGAACAATAAATAACACATTTTGCGCCTACATAGAGTCTTATAACAAATTAGTATACTACAGGAAAGGTGACACATATAATTGTAATGAAAATATTAACTAAACATTTCATCAAACATCAACTTGTATCTTTATTACACATTATTTCCCACAAAGCTTTCATTCGAAATTTTGAATAGTACAGACAATAATACTTCTACGAACATTTTCCCATTTAGCGGCGCTAAATACTTGCTTTCTGTTTATTTTATTTCGTATAAAAAGTTTTTATTTTGTATAAAATCTTTTGATTAAAATCCAACGAAAAATTATGTATCTTGATGTAACGCTTGATATTACATACATGCAATGCACATGAAAAATAAACAATTTTAGATCTAGCACGCATTGGACCGTTATTTTTTTCACAATAAATCTATTTATAATGACTTAAATCGAAAAAAAAAACCGAAAACTATATTATCAATTTTGAAAAGCTGATAAAATATTTTATTAGGCAGTAAAAGCATAAAACCTGTTCACTGTAATACAATGCTTAAGTACTTATCACAGTTTTAAATACTTTGTATATTTTTTTCTCTTTTTTGAAACATTTAAAGTTATGCAGAATCATTGAAATCGTGAAATTAATTTTTACCAGTTTTTCAAAATTCACATGCAGCTCATATCATAAAAAATAACAAAATGTTTACGAGTAATTCAAATGTGTATGAAAAGGCCCCTTAAAAATTTGTTTTCTTTATTTCTTTAATGGAAAGACTTGATGGAGAATAAAGTCTCCTACGTGCTTCGACCTTTAAGAAATGTAATGCAAACTTGGTAAGTTGAAACTGAGTTTCTCTTATTGAATAATGACTTAAATGAAATGAATATATACCTCTTCCGAAAATCTAATCGCTATTGCATCTGTTGTACAGATGTTCAATAATGTTCCAATAAAGTTGTAGTAGCACACGCGCAGAAACGTTCATTCTCACTGACCACTTAAGTTTAGAACCAGTAGAGTACATAAATAATTGGTTTTCTTGAATTAATTACATGAAATTGGTTGAAGGTTCGTTTGCTATCAATTCGACGCGAATTTTTTTTTTTAGAAAAACACTCTGTCGTTTCACTGCACGCAATGAAAATCTTTCAAACCTATTTTACAATTTACAAGACTACAAGAATCGATTAGTAATCAATACTGATTTACCTCTTTCCAATTGAAATTTGATCGTAATTGAAATTTTACATCGAGAAAAGGCGAATTTTATGTAGAATCATTATAAAATTCTTACTTTGTAAAAACAATTGCACGACGTTGTGCAACACACATTCCGTAGAAGTATCCTATAATTCTACAATTTCTTTTTGTAGTCTTTCAAACATCACCAAGTTAGATATTGCAAAATTGTTTGCGTTATAAATATCTACTTCCATGAAAAATAGGCCAGCAAAATAAATAATAATAAATCTATATTAAACATGTTCCTTGAATCTAGGCTATCCATAAAAACCTCTGTGACTTTCCGATACGTGATTTCGTAGTTTTTAATTCTTGTACATATTCACAACACATAAGTTGCTAACGTTCACAACCAATAATTAAAAACAAAACAATCTAAGCCCAACTTATAATAAACATTCATTATCAAGTGCTTCTAACGTTATAAAATTTTTTATTGTGCAAGAGATCAAATCACAGTCTTTTCATTTACGCCAATAGTGAAGATTCAGAAGTAAGAAGAATGTTTTCTAAAACGAAACGTTATGACAGAACATGTATCAATTTATCGTATAATAAAGCTAATGAATTTAAACATACTCCTTTAGCAAAAAGTCACCGAGGTTGGATCAAGTTTCACCTTCAAATTCAGAGCCAGCCTTTATCATTATAAACTTAAAAATAAACACTTTTTATGGCTATCGTAACGCCTCCAAAAAAACAACGTCAGTGACTTCACCGTAAACTTTCGAAAATGCGACTCTCGAATCGAAACATGCGACATACCATAAAAATATATACTTTTACAAAATATTCTCAAGAGAAAATGCATCTGGTTATAAATCCAGAGTCGAAAGAAAAGAATACTTGTTATCTAATTTTTTCTGTCCTAGGATGATAAGCTACGAACGCCAGTTCGCTTCGACTTCAATTTAGAAGTCAGTGATACAGCGTATTCAACCGACGAATACTTATTTTTATTTATTTTTTCTTTTTAAAATTTTTTTCATAGCTCTATGAAGTGTCATGGAATATTACGTCGTTAGTATTTATACTGGCGTAGGAAGTGGAAGGGCGTTGGCCGGGATTACTGTGGAGTAGAGGTGCAGTTGAGTTGTCGACTGGTTCGTTTGGACGTTCGTCGTCGATTTGCTGCTCTCCTCTTCGGCTGTGCTGCTCAATTCTTCTTCGTCGTCGGTAGGACATCACGTCTGTAATTAACGATCGGGAATACGATTATTGCGGGTTGCCGGAAACACAATACGTGCCTCAAAGTTTAAAGTTAGAATCAAGCATTAGTAGAAAGAATAGCTGATTTAAAAGAAAATTAAAAAAAAAATGCTTTCAAAATTGATAGCCTATAGAAGTTTTGCGCAATAAGACACTTTGAGAAAGTCATTTATAATAACAAAGGGGGTTGTTAGTAGCAAAATTGTAAAATTATTGTTTAACTTTACAATTTCTGCTTGGTTAATACAGAATTCGTGTGCGATAATCTTCTTTGCACACCTACCTTCCTTACACAGCTAACAAATCACAAGAGAACACAACATACTTTACTAGAAAAACCAATGAAACTATTTGAATCATTTTCACAGAAAGGCTCTTTAAGCAAATAATGGCTACCATGCTACCTCCCACACTCAAAGGCAAGAAATTAATTGAGTAAGTACATGACAGAAGCTTTTAAGTAGGCAACAAAAGTGCAGGAAAAACTAAATACTGTAAAAAGATCAAAATAAATTAACAAAACATTTATATACAAATTAATTTCATTTTATTATTTTTACTCACTGTATTACTTCCTGAGTTAACAATTTGAGTTTTTCGTATAGTATAAAAATATAAATAAATAGTACAAACATTTGGACAATAATTACATATTGGACAACATTTTGACTTTGATAATAGAAAATAATATTAATTAAAAGCTTTTTTTATGAACGTTTCGCTTAGTACTGAAATAAATCGTATACTGAATGAATGTTGATGAACACATTTGATATGATCCTCCTCAACCAGTATTAGTGAAAAAAAAATTTATCCAATGCATAATAATGTATTGCATGAATAAAAAGCACCAACACATAATTGCTAACATAAAATAACATGTGCATGACTGGATGTGTGCTTCTAAAATTACATACAAATCACAAAATTTCACTTAAGGGCCAGATATCATCCTCACAATATCGAATTTTTGATACGATTAAAGCAGGTACCATAATCCAATTTCTTTTCTCAGTCCTTTAAAAAAATAACGTACATTTTATGGAACATTAAAGTAGTTAGGCAGACTTTACAAAGATCACATTACAAAATGAGCACTTGGCTGGGCATTGGATAGGTACCATACCTATCTCTCGTAATCGAGCACTCGGAAGGTAGGTGTAGTAGTTGTGGGTGTGGGAGGAGATTTAGGTTTGCTTACACGATGATTCAATGAGGTCTCTTGCACGTTGTCCAGATTTCCTCGCATTGCTCTCTTGTGATTAGCCAGTTTCTCCCTGTTCATAGGCGAGCCTAGAATCACGAACAGTCGTGATTCGATCAAAATTTGGTTAAACAAAAGTTACTTCCTTCAAAAACACTTGAATTATTAAATTTACTTTTAGAAATACGCATAATGCCAATCTTTAATTTCCGTAATTCGAATTGGTCAATAAATTATAATACTTAGTGTCTTTGCGAAATGTTTTTTTTTTGTAATTATGCAAAGCAATTACTTTGTTAGCAAAACAATAGCAAAAAGTTTATAGTGAAAATTTAAAACTTACCAATATAACTAAGAAGGACGGGTAAGAATATGAGACCATGAGCCGCTCCAAAAAGCACAATGCCTAAATACATCCTAAAGTAGAATACCTGTAAAAGTACAATGTAATCGTAATTCCATCCTGTTTGATTTAAAATATTTTGACATTCGTGTTTTGAATATTTGAACTTCAATTACCTTGAAAATTTGACTTTTCGCAAAGCCAAGAACTATAATTCCTCCGAACTTAGTGAGAGTGATACCGCTGAATACCGAACTGCCCATATTTGTTAGCGAGTCGGCGACTCTCTCAACTCTCGTTGGCTGTACAGAGACAGAGAAGGAGTGCACTAAGTGACTACAGAATTCAACAGCTATACCCACAGCCTAAAATCAATATATAATTTGTAATTAATGTTTCTAGGAAAGTTAAGCTTTTAATTAAAAAATTCGGGACACACAAATTATAACAAGTAATTTTGCTATTAAATTACAATTGAAAATTGAATATTTATGATTAATTATTTTCGCAAGTGTTCAAAATCTTATAGAATACTTTGAATAGTAGAATGAAATCATTATTAAAACGTACCATGACGAGGTTCACTAGGGACACCGCATTAAGTGTGATGTGCCACCAGTACATCAAACCTCCAATGTTTACAACGATCATCGTGATCGTAATGATGACGACAATAGAAGAGAATATGTCCAGACCCATTAGTAGGAACGTGACGACGAATATGGCGAGCAAGGATATGCCAATGCTCTGTAATGTGTCGGGCCACATCGTTAAGTACTGTTCGTAAAATACGTAGAAAACGCTGTAGGGGAAAACTTCGACTTCGTTCTTGTATCCCCACTGTTGTAGGTTGGTGTTAATCATCTTGGTAACGTTAGCCGATATAACTCTGGCTTGTCTCATCGATTCGTAGTAGTCATACGACGATTTTAGGATCGTGTGATATGCCATGAAATAGGATGCACCGACCTCCGACGACTTGGTTTTCGGATCATTATTATAATTGACGCCGTGTCCGTAAGCTGCGTGGCCTCCTTTAGCGCAGCTAGGATCGGGATTGTCTTGTAAGAAGAACGATACGTATTTCTCAAAGTCGGTCGCATTTGGACGATTATAGTCATTTAGACTCATTTTACACGGCTTGCAATCGTTTGAGTAGGCTTAAAATACAAATTTATAGATTGTATTAAAATCAGTTAAAATAAATCGAACAATGTGATTGATTAAAAAAGTGAGCTACATACAGGTGTGAGGACAGAAAGATCCATCCTTAATATTATATTTACAACACGATTTAGATAAGCTTGCCCAGTCAAAATAGTCATCCAGCCAAGAGGACGCAGGCTTAGCAATATACGTTCTGAAAATAAGTTATGATTGTTAATTATTTTGAAGTTTTAATACACATTGATAAAAAGGAAGTTGTTTTTAATAATTTACCTGTTTGCCAGTTCAGAAGCAGCAAATATTTGAGTTGTTATCGAGTCAGAATTACAATACTGTCCACTACACACTAAATTTTGAACTTTTGGATCTGAGTAATTTAAACCATCCTTGACGACAAAATACATGGGTGGACCAATTGATAAGTATCTATTTAAATATTGGAAATATTTGAGGACAAAACTATCCTCTGGCATAGAAAGTTCTTGATCCAGACCAATTTCGATATGAGGAACGACAGCTATACTTGTGCAAAGCCATCCGAAGAAAACGATCATCACTCCTGCGCGAACCCACTTTTTCATAAGAAGGGGTACATAGGCAACTTTGAAAATTTTATACAAAATTCCATCAACGACTTCCTCATTACTGTCTTTCTTAGATCCCCTTACAAAGCAGCATATGTCTAATCTGTTGTTCTGGAAGAGAAATGATTCCGTTAATAAAGGTACGATGTATCTCATTCAAACATAAAAGAATATTTTAATTAATACTTACTGCTTGTCTAACAGTGTCCAGAGCAAGCAAACTAACAAAGCACGTGATTTGCAAAAGGAAATCTACCAGTAAGGCCATACCGGCATACAAAGCAAATGCTTTCACAGCAGGCATGTCTGACAATCCACCAAGGAAGAAACAGCAGCTCTCTGAAATACTTGTGAGCAGCATGCTGGGTCCTACTTGGCCAAGAGTGCGTCCTATGTGTTCTGGAATGGATTCATCAGGCCGTCTTCCTTCTCTTTGATGAGTCTGAACCAGAATGAAGATGTTGTCGACACCAACAGCCAATACGAGGAAAGGTATAACTTCGATGATAATCAGTGTAGCTGGCAATCCCACAAAGCCAAATATACCAACTGAACATATTACGGATGCTAATACGATTAATACTCCCCCAAGACCAAGTGTTATTTTAGAATCAATCTAAAAATATATTAAAAATTAAAGTAGAAGATAAACAAGCTATCAAATTATTTTCAATGGAATTAAATTCTTTGTTTCTTACAAGAAGTCGGCTACAAGATCTTATTTGTCCTAGCGATATGGCAATGTACGCGAACATTATGATGTATGATACTAAAATTGTTAGCACGTCAGATTGAGATTCTCTATTTAATTCGTCTTCGATTGATCTTTCAGATGTAAAAGCAAGGTCCATGTAGGCTGGTTTTTTAGTTTTAGTCCAATTTTTCATGTACTCAACGTAGCTAAAAACGTAATTATATTACATATAGTATGTTTAGTAATATAGTAATATATTTTACAATATATACAATAAAAATATATTTCACAAATATTGTCACTAATGAATTTATACTAATGAAATGTAAATTTTACCTCTGCTCCCATTCCATTGCTGGCACCAGCTTGGATTTATTATGGTAGTTGTTGATGAGAATAGTAAGAATAATAGCAGTAGCATTTTCGTATGGCGGATCGCGTAGATTTTGTCCAGGTTTAACGAAACCACCGACGGCAATCGCTGGTTCGACGGGTCCACCATATTGCGCAAGACAGTCAAAATTGTATGGATTTCTTTAAAACAAGAATAAAGGCATATAAGATTTTCAGCATTTTGTCATATATTTATAAAATAAAAAAAAAATAATTGCAATACGAACGAAAAATAAGATGAAGTGGTATAAGTAGGGTCAATAAATTTTCAAGCTAATTTCCAAAATAAAAAAAAAGTATAGATATTTATATTTCATATATGACTCACTGAGTGCAGGCTTTGAAGGCGTCCAAGTAGTTGATGGTAAAGTTTTTGTCATCTACGCTGGAACTTTCGAATTTTTCAAGGCTGTCCTGCCAGTAGCCCCAGATACTCTGAATGGCGCACTGGGAAACTGTGGTGGGTCCGGTGTAAGGTGCCGAAAGAGGTGCGAAGCAAATGTCCGCTAGTGTGTAATTGCTCGGCGTTACGATCGCCTTGATGCCCTCCTGTAGCTCCAAAACCGTCTTCAGGAAATTTTCGTCGAATACCGGACCGAAGACTATTTCACCGTTCGATGTTTTGTGCACAATCTGGAAGAAAATTCGAGTTGGTGTCAAATAATTTTTCGCTAAATCAATCTTGGCGAGTGGTACAAGACTTTGAATATAGATCTTGAAAAGCCTGATCTTCGCGTTCGGTATTAAAACTCAAGTGAGTAATACCACGACTTTATGAGATAAGCCACTGAAGGATGCATAAATTTCCATTAACAAGTTTGACGCGATAGTCAAAGTTTTGAAATTGCTTTTCATATATAGTGAAACTTCGTTACGAGTATACTGTAAAAGAAGATTTATTAAAAAAAAATCGGAACGACTTGATTAGTTTCATTGCAATCGCTTGGAAATTATAAAGAAATAAAATACGATGCCTGAAAATGTTTATTTAGAATGATCGGGAAGACATGACTCACGTGACATGAGAATTTTTTCCTCAATACTGGTATGCAAACAGCATTGCAAATTGTAACATCATATAGGACATTCCTTTATCGCTAATTTGGTATGGTGAATCATTTGAGACATCCACGAACGCCATTCATATATTGGTATAGAGCGATATAAAAGTCATTAATTATTCATTTGAAAATTTTAGGTTGATGCGACACTAATGTCGAATCGAGCGCTCGAAATAACGTCGATGAAAATCTGTATTCTAAGAGAAGCTTAAAAATTATTTGACTTTTTAGAAATGATTGTTCTCATGAAGAGCTCGACATTCTTTTTCAACTCAATAGGACCCTTTATTATAATATACTGATTTCATTAAGACGTGCGAGCCATGAGTTATATAGTCCGAAAATGACTAATTCACCCGGCAATGAATCACTCGCTACATGATCCAATAAGTGACTTTCTCAAGCAATTATAACCAATTGAATTGACACATAGACGATCGAAGGAAATTAGTTTATAGCGTCCCGAGGTCAACGCCATCCGAACCACCGAGTCAGAGACAGAGACACAGACAGAGATAAGCTTCACATCCGCCGCTGTATCTGTTGAATCTTTTATGACTCGAGCGAAGCGGCTGATGTCACATCTATTCAAAGATACGCATTCACGCATCCTCCAAAATAATCATTTTTCCCGCATCGACGGGTGCAATAGACCGTGAAATAGATCGAGAAAGCGAAAGAAAAAAAAAAGGAAAGGATATCTCGCTGAAATTACCGAGGGCAAATTGACGGACGTGATGATGATCTGCTCGGTCCTGTAGAAGGGCTCGAAGTGGCTGTCGAAGTAAGCCCTTTCTACGCGCGATCTCGAGGTAGGCGATGCCCATAGCTCGACCGGATCCGTCGTCACGTGCAGATACTTGATGCCGTGGCCCACCGCCACTATGAAGATGAAACCCAGGAACAGGACCGACCATGGATGGCTCGCGCATACTGTTTATCATTGGACAGGACAAGACATTGTTATATAAACGATTATATATCGGCGCCCAAGTTGCGCAATCGTTCGTCGAGGCGGTAAATGTAATTTTTATCAAACGGCATTTACAACTTTACGAGAGAGAGGGAAAATACCGACACAAACAGCTAACGAGCGATCGAGAAACGAGGAAATCGCTTTAACTCGATGTTGTGTTACAGGTCTGCTGCACTCTCGGTATATAACACCGTCGGCTATTCCAATTGCAACTTATTTAGCTTTTAAAAGACCGACATCCGAAATGATTATCGCGTGTCAAGTCCTATTGCGTCGTTTCTGGCTCGCGGCGATTGCTCCTTGCGTGCAGCAGGCCTCGACATCTCATATAGCTCAAATGTATAAAGACACCCTTTGCCTGCAACTATGCCATCTCCTCTCGCTTTAACAAAGGTTACGCGTTTGATTCAATCGTATACGAAAAGTGTAGATTAGCTTTTACAATGATGGTATATGCGACGGAATTTCCATTTAGCGTGTATATAAAGTATACGAAATCGCGGCGAAAATTCGTTGCCCCAGCTGTCGCGCAAAAGAAATGTCACACGCAGACCGACGCGTGGTTCCAACTCGCGAGCCGTGAGTTTATATAGCGGCCGTGATTGAGGCTCTCTCTCGCGCATCTCGTCGCGTCGTCCAGACTCTCCGCTTGGCATCATTGGCTCAATTGGCCCGATAAAGAGAGATCGGCTCGATTGAGACTCTCTCTCTCTCTCTTTTGTGTTATATTTTGTGCATCACCGAGCATACAATAACCGCCCGACATATATATACATATGTAATAATGTATAGGTATACTTATATATATATATGTGTGTGTATGTGAAAAGAATATGGTGCAGGAAGACTCACCCGTTCCCCATCGGCAGAAGAACTTTTGTAGGAACTTGTCGGTGCCAGCGCCGAGGCGCTCGATGAAGGTCGAGCTCTCGTCCTCCTGCAGACTCGAGGGCAGGTCGTCGGCCGAGATCACGCCTAAACGCGAGTACGTGGAACAAATGATTCATTCATTTAATAATTGCTCTAACCCACACCTTCTCCCTTCCTCGTCTTCCTCTTATTATTATTATTTTCTCGCGCGCTTTCTCTTAGCGACGCGATTATCTCCCTCCCCTGTGTTTGCGTGTCAAGTGCAATTTTCGTACATATATATGTATATATGGCACTGGACGATTTGTGCGCATTATATTATATATTTGATGCGACACGACGCGTGGAGACGATGGCATACGTGCGTTGTATGCGTGCTGCACCCGATTCTTATATATATACATATAACGTTTGTCTTATTCACCCGTTTCACGACGGAGCTCGAGTCGACACATTTGATTCGATCGCATTAAAAAAAATGTGCTTCCGCTGAATTGAGACTGTCGGAGCTGATTGGGACTTTTTGTCATGCCGTTAATTCCCGAGTCGGTGAAGAATTTTCAGTATTTTACGATTAGTCTCGTATTACTGCGCGGAAATACGACGATTCGTCCGAGTGTACTTATAAGGTATCGGTGTCTATTATTTTTTGTTTTTTCTTTTTAAGGTGGACAAAGAATTCGAATGGGCGCGAATGAAAGCGAGCGAATAACTCATGCATTCCGAGCTCCTTTATTCGCAATATTTTCAGATTAACACGACCATAGATGGCTTCTTATACAATGTGTATTTCGCTATACAATTTTAGAATTTTGAGAATTATTTAGAAGTGAAACCGATTTATCACGTGTAGCTCGATAAACAAAATTCTTACAATGTATAGATTTCGTTGCAGCTATAGAAATTCTTAGTATATCTCAAAAACTTACAGGTAACGAATAAAGCACTGTGTTTTTTTAGCACAACAATGAGAGAAAACAAATAACAAACGTTACGCAGCGATTAACATTTTCTTCGCGCGGTCATATAAATAGGAACGCTCGATTCTATTTTCGGGATATCAAAAGGACGACGTGGCCGCGCAATTGATAAAAACAAAGTACTAAATCTTAGGAAGCACTCGCGCTTGGAATCGGTCCTGAAAACCATTTAGGCATTAAAATCTAAGTGAACGAAATTTAATTTTAGTAAGTGTGTTAGGAGGTCGATCATAAAAAAAGTATTTTTTTTTCTTTATTTTTTTAAAAATATTTCGTATATTCGGTACAATGTGTACTCTTTTATTGTTACGAGACTGTCGCGTGTAAAAGACCGTCGCGCATATGCGCTCATGCTACTTTAATGCATTCGTTCGGGTCGTTTACGAAAATTAACGTGTATCGGGATGTAAACACACTCGAGGCGTGTGTTTGTTGTCGCTGAGTATAGGTATTATTGTTGTTTACGCGCTACGCGGCGCCTGCATTTTTATACCTGCATAAACACAATGCATCGTAATAGTCTTTCAACGTACTCGGCCCCTAAATGCATTCGTTATATATATATGAACTTTCTTCGAAAAATCAATTTTCTATTTTTTACCTCGGCAGTTTCGGACCACTTTAATTAAAATTTGTGCAACCCTCACTCTTCGATCAAGCGCGCGTCTGTTTTTTTTTTGTTTTTGTTCAAAAATAATGAAAAGTCTTGATTGCGCGAAGGAACGTCTTTGTGTGACTCGACAGAACTAGAATTCAAGATGAGCGCGTCGAAAGGCAATATTAGTCTTTCGTAAGCGACAAACGCTCTCGTGTTACATGCATAACCGAAAAATTACCTGTTTGCTCGAAAGCTTACGAAAACCATCTATTAAGTCGAGACGCTCGCATACTCTTACGCGCTCACGTTTCTTATATATACATGCGAGACAACGGAATCCCAAGACTTTTTTTTTTTACCTTTTTCGAAATAAACTTTTACGAGTTCTCGCGACAGTAAAAATAACAACACTGTAACATTCGTGGAAGCACAAGATCGATTCTTGGTCTTTGCATTATACACTGAATTATCCATCGTCTCCGCGCGTATAATACGCCCATCCGCGTCTTTGACCATTTACAATATCAATATATGTACATAATATATATAAATGTATAGAAAAAAAAGAAAAACAACTATACAGGACAGAACAAAAAGAAAAAAGCGTATGTCATCGAGCGGCAGCCTGCAAACATCTGTTTCGACAAGTTTTCCCGGGACGCCGCCTCTACATAATATATATATATATATATTGGCAAACGAATAGCCGCGCGACAGATACGAACCACGATAATACAAGTTACATTATTCGCAGAGCGATTAAATTTCGTCGTTGACGCGAATCTCTCTCTTTTTTTTACAGTGCACAAAGCATGCGATAAACCTTCTTTTTTTGTTCTTTGTATGCCGCGTATTCGCCGCTGCGGATGTGAGTATTTTTTCGTACGACTAAGACAACGATAAAGTTTTGCATTATATATTCTATACTATACACGCGTCATTCACTTTGCAAACAGCGAGAATCGAATGCTCGCGCGCTCTATGGACTGTATAGAAAAAAAAATGTGTACGTGAAAAAAAAGCTTATATATATATAGATACGAATTGAGAATGAATATTAGAAGTCTGCTGCGATTGCTGCAACAATACATACTTCGAATTCAATTACTCTATAGGGGATGTTGTTATCCGCTTTACTACTCTTTCTCTTTTTTTTTTTCATTACAAAGTTGCAGCTACGAGGACTGAGATAAAAAGCAGAAAATTTCACTACGTTTCGTAATAAAGCATCTTAAATATGTGTTTGCATAAAGAACACGCGGTAAGCACGCGTCGCTTTCGCTATACAGCATAATACGTTATAGCAGTAATGCGCAAATTTACTAGATTTTTCTCAGTGCATACAATGAAAGAGAAAAAGAATGAAAAAAAAGAGGGGGGAAAAAGGTCATGGATGTTTTGCGGCCTCTCGCATGCACTGCAACTACTGCGTTCGTAAAAGTTAACCCCAGCTGTGCTTCAACTTTGCTTCTGGGGTACTTAACTACAAGAATTCTTATATGTACAACAGCGAGAAAGAGAGAAAGAGGGAGAGAGAGAGAGAGCGCAAAATGCAAGCTTGGAAGTTTGTCAGAGTGGATTATGTGTGCTCGAGGGTATATATAATTGCCTTAAGAAAGGGTGACGTAAGTTTATCAGAGTATATATAAGAAAATGCAGTAGGAATTAGAAGATGAAGAGATAGCATTAATTGCCTCGTTAACAGGCGTTTTATTATTCCAGAATAAGGAGGGAGTGTATATATATATATATATATAATGTAGATAATAGTGTCAAGCGCAGGTCGCGCGAGTCGTCTCTGGATTACTGTTAGATCGTTCGACGTCGATTAACTGCCGCGATTCATAATCGCGAAAGTCTAAAGGAAGCATCGCGGTGCAGTTAACCAAAGGACGAAATCACGCGGATGTCGGATTGCGCAACTCGCGCGTGCTCAACTTTATCATTCGCAAATCGTCAAATTGAAGCGTTCGGAAAATGCACGATTCACTCTCGGGCTTAATAATGTATAGGTTTATATACCTACGCGATATCGGAGATAATGTGTGTGTTTCGGGCTTTATGCACGCGAAACGTCGCGTGGAAATTCAAGCGGCTTCTATATATACGCGGATTTAGCGACGGGGCAAATTGAATCCTGGCCAATTGGGATCGCGCGATCACCGCTCGCATATATGATCGTCGAGCATTCGCCTGATGCAGGACGTGATACGCCGTGTTTATCTTGACTTTGTGCTCGTTGCTTTTTTTTTGTTCTTTTTCGTCCCCAGAAATGGTTTATTATAGCGTGAATCACTGCAGATTCTGTTAATGATGCATTGCGAACGAAATATATCAAATACGATTTACTGTCGATTTCATAACGGACAGATTTTATTTTGGTTTGCTAGCTTTTCGAAGCGCGTTCGTAACGAAGAATCTATTATCGTCGTTGTAGATTACGCGTGTAAAAGTATAAGGATTTTAGTTAATTTAATATGTATTTATACTTTGCGATGGCATATATATGTATATATTATTGTCGACTGTTGGTGCATTGCGCATCGGTAGAGTTGCGTGTCACCTATTTACACTTGTATCCATTTTCGCTCGAATAATCGATAATGATAAGCTACTAGTTACCATACTAATGACTCGTTCTTATATTTGTATTTTTAGTTGGGTACAACATTGAAACCGTTAATTAATTAAAAAACAAACACTTTCCCACCATTGAAGATTCCAGATAAAATTTATTATTTTCTCATTGTATTCCAAAGTGTAGGTTAAGTATATTATTAATGGGAAATACGTTCGTAGAATATAAACACGATACCACTTGTAAGTGTCACGTTGTATAAAGTTCACTCGTTATTTCCCGTACAATACCATATATACTCATTTGTATCAATTTAAAGATCTGCTGCAGTCATAAGAGAATGTCTGCCAATGTTTTCGCTATATACATAAACCATTTTCTTCGAGCCAAATATAGAAATGGAGATTAGGACTTGATCTGTTTTTTTCTTCTTGCAAAATATCGCTGATAAAGAATATCTTGGAGCGATGGACGTAGTGACGAGTGTGTTGGACGCATTCCAAATTTCAAAGGGATCGATTTACTTCGAATCAAGGTGAGATTCGTGCAAGAATAAAGTTTCCTCAAATTGCGCCGCAGTTGGTACTGTTTATAGGAGCATTACGAACGATTTAAAGCGACCGCTAATCTCTCGTTGATACCGATAAACAGATACATTCACTGCAGATAAAGGAATTTAATTGACCCGTGCAAGAAAAATAGAATATCTAGTCTCGGGAAATCGATTTCTCCATTTCTATTATAGTTAATCTGTAATTTCTATGCAATTGATTTCATAGTTTCTTTTTATCCTCGCTAGGTATAATATTAATAATAATTGTCCAAGTGTATAATTTTTTTAAAACAATTATGCAGCTATGCAAATATATATTATTCTAATTTTTAATATGGCATTTCACGCTACGTGTTTTTTTTTTCATGCCTACCGCGAACGTTGCGCTCCGAAGCGTTGTATGCGGTGGAAATAGAACATTAAGAATTATGATGATGGTTTCGCTCGTAAAGCCGAACGGCGTTTTGCTTACTCAAATGTAATTTTATACATTATCTCCTGCAATGTATTTCTGCACGCTCGGACAATTTTAGCAATTTCGCCGTCGTTCAAATGATATATATTCAGCGAATATAAAATTCTTTCTTCCTACAATTTTAAGCTCGACTCGTATACGGCAGTTGCTAATAAAATAAATTCCCAGTACATCGATGAATCCTTCAACGATTCATTGACGTTCAATTACCTTGCACTTTACTTGTTCGAGACACACAATAAAAGCGTTGTCGAATGTCGACACGACACGTAATGCGCAAAGTTTTTTTTTTTCGACTACATCGAGTATATGCGTAATTTCAAATGAAAAGCACTGAGTATAAAATGTATTAATATACTTTTAATATCAAGCAGGCAATGGCGTCAGATAAGTAGAAGCGGTTAAAGCGGCGCATAAAAGATTTTGGTTAATCGAGTTTAAATGGCGTATAATATGTAAGACAGAGACGCAGACACAGACACAGAGAGACAGAGATATTTGTGCGACACATACAACAGAGTATTAGGCGTGTGAAGAAAGGGCGACGTATAACACAATGCAAACGTTTAATAACACAACATTAAGGACTGGTACTTAAGGAAAAAAAAAAGACATTTAAAACAAAAAGTACATTTAAAAAAAGGAGAGAAAAATTGTTTGTAAGTTAGATTTGAAGACCTACTGGAACGTTTAGACTGGAGTGGGCTGTCTTCCTGGTCAGCGGCGAGAGCAATACGAGCACCGTCTCCTGGGTGATGCAGCCCAGCGGCTAGACGCCTACCAACCTGTCTTCCTACCTCCTCCCCTCGTGCAACTACACACACCACACACACATGTCATACGTACACTATACCAACGACTGTCCTCCTCAACTCCGTGTTCTTTTTTCTTTCTTTTTCATTTATAAATATTTGTTTATTTTTTTTTCTCTGGACAATGTTCTCGATAAAAAAGAATGCAAAAAGTTACTTTGGAATAGCGATTTTTTTTTGCAATTTGATTGGTTAAGGTCGGAGGTAAGAGATTTTAATTGCAATTTCAACAGATATTACATAAAAGTTTCACGTGTAAACTTCTTTTAGATTGCACTTTGAACGTGGCTTGAAAAAAATAAGTCGTTTAAATTCAAAGTTTCCTTTTAAGAGTTTGGATGAAAAAATTTAATATACGCGCACGTGACTGGATTGGCAATATTTTTTTTTTCGATGGCAGTGTTTATTTCAACAAAAAATGTTTGACGAATTAAAAACAATATTGATGTTTAATCGTAGTATAAAAAGTTTAAATATTATTCACTATCCTTAACCTGATAATTTAAGAAATCATCGATTGGACTTGTATCATTATTCCGAGCATCCTTTTGCATATGTAATTTAAACATAAAGTGTACTTAATAGAAAATAATTACTTAGAGGTGAGCGTTTCAAAAGTAACAGCTTTATATATCGATATATTCCAGAATTTTATTCGGTAGCATTAGAAATTTTCGGTGAAAGAAAATTTTCACCGTGAACAAGTTATTACGTTTATACCTATTACGTTATCACACGTAACAGGTTATTACATTTCGCAATTGATTTCATAGCAAAAAATGACATCAGAGTGAGAATCCGTTTTAGTGAAAATCCGGTAAATCAAGCTTTTTTTTTGGAAACTCACAAAAAAATATTATTAGTATTGAGCACTGAATACAGTAATGTTAAAAATTTTTAATCTTCTACAACTAGATCACCGTTTCATTATTGTTAATATATACTGATGTGACATAATATTTGTAAATTAGTACTAATGAAACGTTATTTTATAAGATTAGTTTCTCCTTTATGTGGTTTACATCGATTTCGAAACAAAAATAATGATTCGGTTTTGCCGTCCGTGGAATAATATATTATTTTGAAAATGTGTATGTATGTGAAAAATAAAATGTAAAATATTAGTTGATATCTATAAGGTGGAAACGTTTCAAAAGTGCCTAAATTAGACCACAACCAGTAAGAGGAATAAGTGCTTACAATCCTTCACCTCTTCATAATAGTGCTAATCATTTATATTTAATAACGACAAATTAGTAACTCGAAGTCATAATAAAAATGTGTCTAAAACCTTTTTTCATTGCTTGAATTTGCATTGAAAACGTCAAAGCAAATATTAAATGGAAAAGTATAATAGAAAAATAGAAGGGTGTCTTTCAGAGTAAATAAACTAGTGTATCAAGAGCTAAATAACGGATTATTAAAGCTAAAGAATTAATTGAGAAATAATTCTTAGAAATGAAATATTACAAAAAGCATAATAAAAGATCATAATTAAATTGATTGTCATTAGCGAACAATGATAAGTTTGCTGGCTGAAGAAAAAGAAGTCATTGAACTTTTACTTTTGATATTATACAAAACCTAAATGTAAAAAACTGTTTAAAAGAAACGTTTTCGAGTTAGAATGAGTATATCACTATTTTAATAATCTTATGATTTGTAACAATTTATAAAATCTCGAGAACATTTCCTACATTTCATTTCTAAAGTAAAAATATTTAAACTTACCAATCTTCTTGCGATTATTGAAGCACAATAAGGACAGAAGGAAAATTGCTGTTCCGCAAAGAAAAACAATAACCATGAGGACAGAATATCCATCGCATCCCATAAGTGTAAAAGGTTCTGGTAATGGAGGAAGAGCTGGGGGTGCAGGGCAGCTTTCCTGACAATCGACACAGCTGCACGCTGGAGATTTAGCCTGCAATACAGTCATTAATTTTTTTATCATGCCCCCATGACAATGCAATGAAACTAAAAGGTCATATCTGATATACATACATTTAAAGGTTTGTTACAGGGTGTGATCGAGGGATCCATTGGTACAAATTTGCCAATGGACTTATCGCTGGACATATAATCAATTTGGAAAGGTACATATGGGTTACTACTGTCTCCCATAGATTTGAACCACCTTTCTGGGGTACATCTACTCGAACCATATTCACCACACATCAGATCCAAAGCCAGCTGACCAGAACTTGGCATCGATACTCTGCTGCATGATTTGTAGGTATCGTTCAAGTATCTTGAGGTAAAGTATACCTCGATTCCATTAATATACGTAGCATCTGTAAGAACAGAAAATGTTTTCATAAGCAGTTATTCAAATAGCATTGCTTTTACTGCTCATCACTCCAGCACAGCAATGAATAAACGTACTGTTGGCTTCTTCGAGCTGTGTAATATTGACAAAGGTAGATTGGTGTGGACTGCACGTGAACTCGCAAATCTGCTTGGCAAAATTGCTCATGCAACTGGGACATCTGTGCAAGATACTCGAAGCCATTGCTATACCCTTGTCCAGCGTCTTCAGCTGTGCGGTATCACAACAGGTTTTTGGAACTCCATTAGTCGGTATCATGTGGGGGCAATGTTTGGCCAATAGTTCTTGCCCTTGCATGTCAAGTTCCTTGGCTGCGCCATCATAGGGACAGTTTTTCGTGTGCAGAAACACGTCTGTGTAGCACTCGCCATACCAGACGCAGTGGCCTTCATCCGCGGCCTCTGCAACCTGCAATTCCAAACATTTCGCGGCATGAACAACAACAGCTTCTCGCTCTTTCTCTTATTTGAAATATAAATTAGCTTCATCCGTTCGACAAATTGGCATATCTGTTTTGCGCATCATCGCTCAGTCATGCATCGCGCAGAGCAGTGAAAAATGAAGAAGTTAGAGAGAGAGAGAGAAAAAAGAAAAGAGAACTCGACGTGACTTTACTAGAAATTCCACTTTCGGCGATAAGGGAAGGAAAACAAAAGCTGACACCTGCGCCAGCTAACCAGAGATTGCGTTGCGTCATTATCTAAATGGAGCCCGACGAAAAACACGTGTCATTGGGCAAGTTTGTTTATCAAAGGCTCAAATCCTCGGAAATCGCGCGCGACTGATATACGTGCCAAACTATCGAGTATCGTATAAGTAGTCGCAGGCCGTGGCGTATTAGTCATTATTCCGTTTAAACGCTCGGATTACCTTCCATTCAATGATTTTCTTTCCTTTGTATCGCACGGCTAACGATAAGTCTAAATGAGGAATGCCAATTTGTCGAGAGTGTCAGCAATTTCATTGACTTGGAATTTAGGAAGTGATAATTAGCGGAGCTGATAAATTCGGATGTTGCTGTTGCGACGATAACACAAACGATCAAAACAAGCAATGACTATATTTGCCCTTTCGGAAAAACCAAGAGTGTAAACAGTCAAAATTATTAGCTCAGAATGAGTATAAAAACATTATATCCTTGCTTTTTAAATATTTTAAAAAATGTTGAACAAAATTAACAATTTTCCAACACCGCGCACGTTTCTTTAATCTTTATTTATCAGTATCGCGAGCGATTGTATCGAAAAATCACGATTCCATTAGCTCAGATTATCACACCTCTTTATTTACATTGTAAAGTGTACACATCAACATTTAATCCCTAATACGCAAATCCGACGATTTATCATGTCTATTTAAATCTCTACCAACACCTGCAAGCCAATCCGTAACGGCTCCGCAAATTTGGCCCTTCATACGCCGACTTAATATGCAATTTATCTTATTTAATATACATCGGGTTGGTATGTAAAGAACGTTCCAAAATAGCCTTGCGAATGTTAATAATCGAAGCCCAACGCGTCGCATATAATAGCCAAGGACAAATTTCCGCTGCTTTTGGCTCGTGTGATAATGACCCAGTCTTTCTTTCTCTCTCTCTCTCTCTCTCTCTTCCATTCTCGAAAGTGGAAATTCAGTCGTGTCTTTATAGTAAAAGAGTTGCGCGCGCGACCTTTCGATCTGTCATTTCCCGCTTCCTACATCCGTATAGGTAGCCGATCATCAAGCTTTTCATGTATAATGCATCGCTCATATCTCTCTCCCGACTCACAAAGCGTATTGTTATCGCCAATTATCATTCGTGTAGCGAAAACAGTCTCTTGTCGAGTCTCTCCGAGAGAAAAATAAAATAATATGGGGTGAACGTGTACAAGCTCCATGTACTACATGGGCGTCGTCGTGAGAAAAAAAAAAGAGGAGAAAATAAGACGGCGTCGAACCTCTCAAGGTATAATTAAACTAATAAAACTGGCTGGAGTGCTGGACGTCGATAAGATCTTTAGACGATGGGGTGACATGACGTCATCGCACAATAAACTCTCAGAAAAGCCAAGTCATATATATATATATATATATGTGTATATCTCGCGCGCGACCTCACTTCTATGTACATGTTATATACATGCATAAAGCACTTTAACGACCCTTTAACGCTTTCGGAGTAGTTTTTAAATGACAATAGCTCGTCTTATCCGGACTCGTTAATTGAGTTCGTCATAATTAGTTAGCCAAGCGAATGAGGCTACTTCTTCCTCTCGTAAATTCAATTATGTATTCCGATGTTGATCAATATAAGGAAAGCGAGAAAGTGTAGTAGAGCCACGGTAAGACAAACTTCTAGACGCGGAAGAACTCTGTCTCGGCGGACCTTTCAATCGAGTTTTCCGCGTAAACATTTCCCGTCCACCGTCTCTACGCATCGCGGCCGTCTATCCCGCAACTTTCCAAGCGCCAAAACATTTTACAGACGAGAAACAAATAATTTCATCCGCAGCGCAACAGCGTTAAAGGGGCTGCGCCAACGAAAGTTATCCTACAAACTCGACAACATATATCTTGTATAATATGCACAGACAAGGGCTCGGGGCGTGGTGGTGGTGGTGGTGGTAGACTAGAGACTAGAGAGAGAGAGAGAGAGAGAGAAACAATACGCGCGCGCACATACACACACAATCAGCATCACCCCACAAATTCTTGGTATAAAAATTCCACCTATATATATATATATGTATATAGATGTATACTCACTTGTGTGGCGAATCCTAGAAAAGCGATGCCGACGAGCAAGAGAAACGTCATGCTCGATCTGGACTCGGTGTTCGCGCATTCCGTCATTTTTCGTCGCGAATGCACGAGACGCCTCGGCGTAACGTACCGCACGATCATATTTGCGTCGTTGCTTCCGTCCTCACCAGCTCGCCGTCTTCCTCGCACTCGCTCGCAATATCGCAGTGCTATGATGTCTCGCGAACTATGCTACTAGTGCTACTACTACTCGCTGGGATGCGCGCGCACGCACATATAAACACACTCTCAGGAGTACGGGGAGCAGCAGCGACTGCGACGATGCACCATTTGGAAGTTATCGAGGCCTCGACGCGATATCTCTTGGGGGGTTATTAGGATTTTTGTATTGTTCTATCGCGGGCGGACTGTCAACGCGACCCGCAATGCCTTATTTACTGGCTTTCCACACCGAGAGGTCTGTATACGTAACGCACACACGCAGCAGGCTTGCCCGCGGTGATCCAACGACGACGATGGCTTTGGGCGAGCGTGCGCGCCGCGACTGACTCGGAACGGCCGCGAGAGCGGCTGACGCACGTAAAATCTATGGAATTTCCATCGCGCAGCCTCTCCCTACCACCACCGCCCGTCGCTGTCGCCACCGTGCGCTCGGCATGACTCACGAGTCACGCGAGCGGCGAGAGAGAGTTGCTCGATTCGCCTATATAACCAGCTATAGACTAAGTATAGAGCGAGAGGGAGCGAGAGGGAGCGAGACGTTGCGCGGCCTTCTCTTTTTAACTGGCCGCCAGCTTGACTCGGGCAGTGGGGTCAGGCGATGCGAGATGCTGCGCGCGCAACATCCCGCCACCGTTTAATTTCGCGTCTGCACTTTTTTTTTCCTGTTCTCAGCTCTTTTTCTGTGCGCGGCTCTCTCTCTCTCTCTCTCTGTTCTATTATGTACTGGACTTCCTCGCCGGGTTCTTGGGAGACGCGCTCGGCTCTCTGCGAAATTACGGTTGAGGCTGTTATTTTCGATGCTCCTCGATATATATGCGGGACACCTGCGTGATTCGTAGATTCGGAAAGTATATTTGCTGCTCGACGCGAGGCGAAGCAAATGGTATGATCTACGCGTAATTGGATTATGCGAGTGGATTATACACCGATAGCATATTTAATATTTTGTTTGATTATTTTGAGTGACTATAAAAATTCATAATGATTATGATTAAGATTTGTAATGATTATGCATTATATCGGAAAATATTCTGCTGTAATTCTCTTTTTTTATTTTTCGACGTTATAAACTTGGCATTTTGAGCAATTGACCATTGATTACTATCTCAGTAACATGTAAAAACTATAGATTCTTAAAACTTTTATTACGTGCATACTCAATAGGCGATTTAAGATTTTTTTCTTACAGTGACCGTTGAACCGTTGTTATCTTGACAAGAGCGCCGGAAAACGTAGCTACACTTATTATAGCTTTTTTGCACATGTGATCAAAAAACTTGATATAAATCAAAAAGAATATAAGCGTCACTCAATGATCATCGGAAACATAAATTTTAACTTATATGCAGTAGTGTCCAATGCTAAGAGACTTTATCCATGCATATGAAGATAAAAAGCATAAGCAGTAGTATTTGTCATTTATTAAAATTCTTTTTCATCGATTACACATAATTTTGTTATTGAAAGTCAATTTAAATACTTTGAAAAATTTATGAATTATTATAAAATATTGGGTATATATGTATACAGGTAATGTCATTCTGATAAAATACTTAAAATAATACTATGCTGTTTATACAAGTATATAAAAACTTTAATTTCATCAATTCCCACTTGTAGATAGATATAAGACCAGCTATTTATTACAATATTTAATGGTCATACAATATTTAATAGATATTGATAGTTTTATAAGAACCGTCAACTTAAGCTGAAGTAATAAATGGCAATTTAATTATTCAATTATTTCCAGACAACATGTATGATGAGCTCTGATATTGCACGCACGTATGATATGTATATTAATATAGCTACATAGGTATATCTAAACAATATGAAGAAAATTAGGAGAAAAAAATAGCAATAAATGAATTCTAACTTAATTAATTGCACGATAATTAAGACTCTTATAAAACCATCGGCACTAGTTGACAATCATCATGAGTCTTTCCGTATGGCTGCATCATCATGCCCTGCACACATGGAAAACCACGCAGGCATTCTTTTTTTTTCAAATCGCACTCATAGATTGAAAATTTTTATCACAATACTGAGAACTTTTGTCACTTTCTTACCTGCATATAGTGCATATTTAAATCTCTCCTACTCGATATTCTCAAAGTATCGATTGGGTACCTGACATTCTCCGGGTCGATAATCCTTTTCTCATTGTTTCATGATCGATTATGGAGATCCAGTGGTAACGAAATCTCAACTGATTGCAAAGAAATTGCATTTTGATGGTATATATAATGTGCTTAGGTTGAGATAAGTTGTTCCGGCGATTGTACTTATATGTTTTGTTTTGGATTTGTGATTGGCGATTCGATGGTCACTCGATATACATTTGAAAATTATACCGTTAACGCCCGGTGAAAAATTATAATGAAAAGTTAATGACTGTAAACGTTTTATGCATAGGTGCTTATTTTTTTGTCTGTTTGTGCGGTCTTCACGAATCACGTTTTTAAAAAAAGCTGTAAAGTTGGATCATGTAACCGTATAATTATATATATGTGTACTTACGGTTCAGCAGAGATTCGTCAGACATGTAAAAAGTTTCGATGGTTGAGTACTTATTTGAATTTTGATATTTATAAACTACTCAAAGCTATAAATTTATTCTGCAGTGAAAAATGCGGGGAGACTAATGGTATTTCATTATTGTTGAATATCGGCGATATTTAATAAAGTATTAATAAAACCTAAAATGCTGTTTTGCAACTGTTCCAGTTTCCAATCCAGTAGTAGGGCGCTACGAATCGTTAATATTGTAAAAACATACATATATATATATATTATATTCTTATTGCACTTGAAATTATTCTACAAACTGTATATATAAACATGCATCTATAAATTAATTTTCCACATTCGGTGCGTAAAGGCCGATTTTGCAAGCGTGAGTATGGAAAAATATTGTACGAATAACGTGCGCTCAGGTATCTCAACTCGTGTGTTCACCCTCGTTGTGATAATCTCCTTCGCCCACTAGTTGCGTAATGACGGTACTATTTTAAATTTTAACAAATTGCATCTGTTTTCCCTTGACGTTAAAAAGCTGATTATTTTTGGATAATGACTGATTTGTATCCATAACTGCGCATATTAATGTTTTAATGATTTATAATATTGGTATCATTATTTATAAATTTTCAATTGCACATCTAATAAAAAGTTGGTGTTAGAAAGCTTTGTATGTACTTATATAGAAAATAGAAGTAGAAATTGTTTGAAACATCGTATATGATCCATAATTACATATTCAAATTACTATATGCAACATCAGAAAATCATTGTATTAATTATAATTGCTGAAATATTATTATATTTCTTACAATAATTTAATACTGAGAGTTTCTGTTTTCTTATAAATATATCAAAAAATTAAATAACTGATAAAGAATTATTTATTCTAAAATACAAAATTCTATTGTTTTATAAAATTCAAAAGTTTTTTATACTGCAAAATACTTATAATAACCTCAAAATCAAAGGTACATATTATTATCTGCTAATTATCACATGCTATTAATAAGCATATAATAAGTTATAACATATATATTCTGTTTTTGTTAACAAACGTGATAAATATGTAGGTATCTATCAGCTATGCCCAGGATTGTATTTAATGAAAATTTGTTTTGTAACAAAATAATTTTAGAATAAGCAGAATGTTAGGATGTTGGCGACACTGTAGCGGACAACTGTGAACTGGGGAAGTCGAACTTCACTTTCGTAGTTTCACACATCAGCTGTACCTAGACGATCGGACAGCTTGCTCGTGCTCGTACTCGTGCATGCATGCAAGTGATGTGTGCAAATAAAATTTAAATTTTTTGTTTCGACGTGCTACGACGACTGAAATTTTTTACGTGGATAATTGAAAATATACTTATTACAAATGATTCTACGAGTAATACGAAGAAAAGTTGAACCTTTTCCATTATCGTCACCCGTAAGTTGTTGTATTCAATTTTGCCCTCATTTAGCAAAAGTTAACTCTCATCGTATATACATGCATACGCAACAAATGTGTATTCATTTTTTTCTTCGCACGTTTGTAGCACGTGTACTAAATATTTTCGACTGTTTGCAAAGAAAATTTTCTACTATGAATTAAAATTGTTAAAAACTTTGATTATTTAATATCTGGAGGCAATTTATTTAAACGCAGATTATTAAAATTCGACCACCTTATATTATTGATAATGTATAAATTTTTTAAAATTAATATCAATTAACTGCATTTATATTTAATTCAATACATTTATTTTTTGTCCAGGTGTCTAAGCTGCAAAGAGAGTTCTGTACAGCAGATATATCTAAATTATCACCAAAAGCAATACTGAACGATGAAGTACGAGCAGCATGTTTAAAAAGATTGAAAGCTCTAAATGTGACAAAGAAAAGTGGGGAAAGCACAAATCAAGCAGCTGTACTTGTTCCTCTATGTATACATAATGGAAAATTGGGGCTTTTATATACTTTACGATCAAGCAAAGTGAGTATGAACCGTGGTCAAGTATGTTTTCCAGGAGGTAGGAAAGATAAAAATGATGGAACATTGAAAGATACAGCTCTAAGAGAGACATGGGAAGAGTTGCGAATAGCTAAGGATGTTGTCGATGTCTGGGGTACCGGAAATTTAATTGACAGGAAGCATGTAACTGTTTTGCCAGTATTAGGTTTCATTGGTGAAATTGACCCTAAAAGACTGCAAATCAATACACACGAAGTAGAGGAAGCATTTGTTCATCCTCTTGAAAAATTGTGCGATCCAACGTTATGTAGATATACACAGTTTAGAAATAATTATACACTGCCAACATATCTTGGAGGAAACCATAAAATCTGGGGTTTGACGGCAGTGATCACACATGTGGTTATGAAGGCTCTCGTACCAGATGTTTACAAACATAAACTTGAATATTTGCCATGTATAGCAAATGTGACCAGAGTAAAATCATCTACCACTAGCAAAGCCCAGAAATCTTGATTTAAAGAAGAAAATTTTAATTTCTTGACAGTACCTTATTGCATAAAAATGTTAAGTCTTCAATTTGTTTAACAAGAACCAAATAATATATATTTTTCTATTTAATCTTGTACAAACTTGTGTTTGTCCAGAAATGTACAATTTGTATAAAATATTACATTTTGTATGTTATATATTTAAAATTTCATGATATTATTTGACATTTTTACATGTTTAAAACTCGTGCGAGAAAATAAAACGAGTTCATAAGTTATTTTAAACAAAATACTGCCATTTTATATAGTAAATTATTTATATTGTTCATTAAAATCTTAGTTCTCCGAATCGTTGAATAAGTGTCGATCAGAATTAATACTCAGCACGATTGCAGTACCTCTTAATGAGTTCCAAGTCTTGTATCTCACGTAGCAACATTTTCTAAAATATAGCTTTTCAATAGAAAATGATCTCTTTTATGATACAGTGAATACTGCAGGAAAAAAATGTTACTAATTGTCTCTAACTAAAATAAATTATTTTGTCAGTACGTTTTGTAACTTATGTATGGCAATAGTATCAAATTCGGCTTGAGTGCACGTATTTGGCAATTCGTTAAGTTGTAATAGTCTAGTTTATCAACAGTTTTCGGGTAGTGGGCCAAACAGATGAACCGCCGGGCTCTTGTCAGTTGGATCTCCAAGGAATGAGGCGTAAAGTTCTTGGTAGCGAGACAAAGTCAGTCCTCCACGTCTTTTGTCGTCGTCCTAGTAAACAGAGAGGTTTTTTTTTATCATTGCATAATCTTGACATAGGTATAGTAGTAGGTAGACAAAAAAGCAAAAGAAGCTTACATTGAGTAATTTATTATAAGCTTGATCGATGACGTCGATGCTGGAAATCGGAATCCTCGTGACCGCATTGTATCGGTATTCCTCAACCCCTATTACTCCATCGCCTATGAATTATGAAAAGTTATCGTTAAGAACAATGTCTACAATGCTCGTAGCTTGCCAAGTAATTTATAACTCTCTTTCGAATGGACAATGTTGCAACTACTGCGTTCGGGTTAATCCAAAAGTAATTGATGATACATGTATGTCTTTTTTTAAATCAGATAGCGTTTTCGAAAGATATTAACGGCAGATGCGCCGCGTCGAATTTATTGTAATTATTTTTAAATCACTAATTTGATTGATGTTTATTTAATATTTTGACAAAATGTTGTGCGGCGATCCAAAAATATACAATACTGGCGCTACTATAAGAATTTATTTTCTCAACAATTCATCTAAGTGCTATTTAATTAAAAAACATGTGATACTACATCAGAAATTGAGTAACGATTTAAGGCTGAGTTTGTAAAGATTAGTTCAATTTTACATATTGATTCGAAATAAATCATTTCTAATTAAAAGGAAAAAAAAAATTGTTTTATAAAACTTATTTTACATATTGTTTGTGTTAATTTATAATGTTAGACATTTAGTAGCATGAACTTGGTAGGTAGAAACATTGTTAAAGTATTGTGATACATTGCAGGAATTATAGTATTTTTTATCAAACTGTAAAATATATTCCATAAAAAATAACTCATCGTAATTATTTCAATGATCCCCGTGAATCGTCAATCCTTTCCGCGAAACGCATTATATTATATTCCGAATTACGCACCGTTCATGTCGACGATCTTGAAGTGATTGTCGATAAACATTCTCATAGCCTGGGGAAAGTTTGCGTAGGTCTTGCCGACGCAACTCTTTTGCACGGCCTCCTTGAATTCCTCGGTGGTCACCATGCCATCCTAAAAAAAGACACCGAACGAACATCGTATAACTCGTTGCTCGAAACAATGTCTCAAAGCGCGGGGGGGAAGGAGGGATGGAGGGGGGGGGGGGGTGGAGGTGGAGGAGGAGGGAGGGATTAAATTCGCTTAGACTGACTGCGTCACGTACTTTGTTGAAATCGGCTATCTGGGCAATCTCGTCCCAGAGCGACAGCATCACGTGTAGATTTTCCTGGTGACGGCTGGCATTGAAAACTCCCTTACCCTCGAGTATCGTCATTTTCAAGGCCATGCACTCAAAGTCATTCTGCTCCAAAACGCCATTGCTATCCGTATCTAGGTACAAACGGTAATGGAAATTAACTCCGGGCCACTTTTATCGCGTTAAGTACGTTGGGGTTTTTCGTAGTATTTTTTTAATCCTTTCCTCGTTTCTTTTATAATAACTCTTTATTTTAGAATTTTCTATTTCATTATAGTTTCAACGATTGCGGTTGAATATCGTTATTGGTGACGTATTAGTATACGGTATCATCAAATGTCATTATTAATTTATTTAATTTTTTCTTAATTGTTTCTCAAAAAGATCTTGTACTTCGCGCAATAGTAACTATACTTAACGTAACGACGAATATTCCTACTTATTTGCGTGTCTTATGTCAAAGCGATACACGACAAACTCGTATCCTCCTACAATCTTAGCATATAAATCAAGATATTCCGTTTTATAAATGGCACTTCCTCCCAAAAGCGACGCCTTGAAAAGTGACGAATTTCGCCACTGCCCTTAAACTGCCATATGCAATTGCCGAGTCCTCACGTGAGAATCGCGACCGGCAAATCGAGGTTTTAACCGAAGAGGTAGTTATATAGTAACGCCGCGACGTACTTTTGGCAGAGCCTCAACTTTACTTATATTATGTTTCGATTTGTAAATACGCAAAGAAAGTGCAAAATAGATTTCCGTCTATTATTCAAGAGACAATGAAGCCAAGCTATTCCACGAGCGCGATCCACGAGCTTTTCCTTCGTTCTGTATACTATGTATACCTATATAGATAAAACTTTACAGCTCGCACGGGAAATTGCACGAATTCATCAGCGCCCCATTTAAAGTGCATCCTCGTTCGATATATCCATGAGTATTACATTATCGAGATCGCGACGGCATACCCCAATATATATCGACCTCCATTAATCATTTTGAAAAAGAAAAAGCTCCGAGCGACGCTAAGAATGCAATTGCGCTACGACATGTTATACTAGCCCCTCGCGACAATGGCAGTTGTTACACACAGACATATGGACACACACACAGAGAGAGAGAGAGAGAGAAGCGTTTGTCGCGTTCCCTCTGCCACAATTTATAATCGGTTTATATATACCGGTGGCAGAGAGGTTTTAGCCTTGCCCCCTTGCTGTTGTGCAGGCGTAATCGAGCACTGTCAAACACGGCCGAGCAATGCATACACACACACGCACACGCACACACACACACACAGACACAGAGAGCAACCGATTGTTTGCCTACGCTATACGGACGAACTGCACTGCACGACCGCGTTACCCATTTTTCTAAAGGCATATATCTCGGTTGGCATAAGGTGAGTCTTGAAAGGGTGGTAAACCAGTTGCCGCCCTATAATTACGACATCCTAATTTTGGATATAGCTGCGCCTGCACATCAGCCGCGCTTCTCTCTCTCTCTCTCTCTCTCTCTCTCTCTGAATCTTCGCGTATAGACATAATGGCGCTGCCGCGGCTCTTCCTTTGTCTAATTTTACGCCCACGCGACCTTACGGCTTTCTTTATTTCTTTTTTTTTTTTGCTTTATTGTCGCCTCCCTCGCGCATTTGGCATGCGACTCGATCGATCGCACACCCATTTCCCGCTTACGGAGCGAAACGGTAATATAGCGCGTGTCGATCTTTATTGTCGGCGGCGAGAATCGGACAATTCTTATAATCTTGATCTTGTCAAACTTATGTATATTCTCTGCTTGCTCTGGCGGCGTTGACGCGTCTGCAGTTGCCAATATTGTTCGGCAGCTCGGGCTTTCTGCACTTTGCATATTATACGATGCGCGCGGATTTTCACTATATCGATAATGATTTTTCAGCGTTTGTTTTGAGCGCCTATATAACGATCATCTCGCAAATTGATACGATGAATTCTACCATTACAACCGTTATAAATTTTGATATTGGCTCCAGCTAAAATTAAAAAAAAAGTAAGTATGCAAGTTATTTAAAAAAGAAAAAGAAAAGGTGGCTAGTGAACGAATGACAGTGGGCGAGTTTTTTCTTTTTCCAGCTTCTTCTTCTTTTTCTTTTTCAGTCCGCCCGCGTGCGATTATTTTCGTCATTCATCCGTCTTCGAAACGTAAGGCACGCGAGAAATTCAAGCTCTAACGCGTCCCGCCCGCGATTATTTTCATTCGAGTGTTCCCGCGAGATCATCGCTCTTTAATTTACTGCCCTCCGCTGATGTGCGATTTCTTTTTTTTGGTCTTTCTCGTTCGTTCTTAAAACGAAACTCTCGCGCCCACCGGTATAAGACAGGTCGTATATAATACGAGCGCGCATAAGTTTATCCGCGCGCGCAATAAGTTTGTCACATGGTAATTACCGTAGAGATACTTGACGACAAAGTTGCAGCGGTTGTCCCAGCTGTAAGCCATCTTTAACCAATGATCTTGGTTATCCAAGCTCTGTCACTCTTAAATAAATAACAACGCCGTTTCCTCTCTAGAATCAAATGGATAAAAAGTCGTTGAACAACACTGTATATAACAATTTTATCTCTCTCTGGAACAGATATTATATATTTGCAACAGATTTTTCATGCGTGATCAATAATGTAGGTGTCGGAAAATCCACTTCATTCTCATGCTCTGTGTGTGTCGTGTGATGTGTCGTAAATCTCATTGACATGAATGACGTGCGGAGTCGTGTGCGTGTATATATACATAGCATATATATACGTAGTGAACTTGACATCGCCAAAAAACCATTCGTGTTACGCTCTCTTGAGAAAAGCTTTGTGCAGCCTGCACTCGTTTCTTACATTGTTATACTGTAATTGGAAGGATATACGATGATGAATTAGGGCATTGGCCAATGTAAGCGCATCAATGACGCGGGATCAAGTGCAATAACTACCAACGATGGGATGCGAGCTCCTCGAAATTGAATCGCGATAGGATTCGATTGGCAATTTTACTATCCGTATGGAATCATCTTATCCGGTACGCGAATTTGAATTGCAGCCGCGCGATTGGTCAATAACGTTCGATTCTACATGTAGCCAATCGCGTCGCGAAGCCGCATTTCAAATAAACATATTAACGCTCAATTTAAGTAATGTGCAATTCGAACTCGGCACATCATCGAAAATGGACGAAGGAAACCTACCGAGTCTCTATACTCGAAAATCTTTATGCGAACGCAATGACAACAATATATACAAGTGTAGCGTTTGCAAGATTGGAATGTCGGATCTCGCGAGTTGGCATTCCAACGCTCGAACATGTTGTTCATTGATTTATATCATCGAGGCTACTTGTCATTGTTGGGTGTTATTATACACTTGGCCCGCATCATTGCACTTACCCGGCAGTCGATACTTCATGCCCGTTATGTATATATATATGCACACAGGTTACGAATGATATATTATATTCACACAGGTTACGCAGTCCAAATCCACACAACGATCAACAGCTTTGGCTTCCTCGAGTCGAGTTTCCAGAAGATATCGGGTTATCGTTCCGTTAGCGATATTCGTAGGCTCGCCGCGAAAATCAGCCGGCGGGTCAAAATCGTAAAAAAGGTCTATAAATCACACACAAGGCACACACGCGACTGTACCGTCGTTAGCGACCAGAAACTCTAATGGTTTATTTGTAACATATAGAAAACGGAGCAAAAGTCTCAAAAGAAAAAAAAAAAAGAAAAAAAAAGGGAGAATAAGAAGAAGTAAAACAGCAACTCCGTCAAGTGTACGGTAAATAGATCGTGCAGTATATTGGACCAGCAGCAGCGGTTGAGCAGCAGCAGCAGTAGCGGCAGCAGCGGCAACACTCGCGCGTAAGTCAGTAAAGGATGGTGCCTCGGTACTGAGGTGCGAGATCAGACTGGTGTACGCGGCCCGCCCAAAAGGTTCGCGAGCGAGTGAGCGAGCAAGTAACAATAGGGACTATAGAGTGGTCCGTTAACAACTGCTCCGCCAGTTCTAAACTGCTTAGGCCGAGGCGCGCACACCGTGTGGACGCTGCGTGCACCGCGAGACGATGCGGACGAGAGACGGGGAGTCGCGGTGCTCGACTCTCTCTCTCTCTCTCTTGCTCTCTCTAGCTCTATTCCTCCTGCGTGTGCCTCGTCGTGCAGCCGCGGAAGATGGGCGATTCTAAGTTTAGATTTCGAAGATCACGCCGCCGGTGGCACGCGTTACGCACACACACACACACAGACACAGACACAGAGACACAGACAGAGAGAGATGGCCTTTCTTTGTCGTACGTTGGAAGCTCAGGTGCGACGGACACACACGACGTATTGTACACGCCCGCAGCTCGCGACCCGGCGTTTCAAAAACTCGCGCACGCGACGGATAAAAAATCCATCCTATAGCCCCCAGCCCAGTGCTTCTCTCTCTCTCTCTCTCTCTCTCTCTCTCTCTCTCTCTCTGTGTGTGTGCGTGTGTGGGAGATGCGTTTCTCAACCGTGGTCGGCGGCTGATGCTGCTGCAGCGGTCCGCCCAACGGCCCCAGGCTACTCTTTTATATTATTTTTATAATGCGTCGCCCAGGCCCGATTGTAAGAGCTAGAGATGTGCTCGACGTTAGAAAAGGAGCATCGGCGGTCTCGAGGTATGTGTGCATTATGAAGCGCGCGAGGGATCGAGAGAGTCGTTATTGTATTGCTATACTGTGTCGGTGGTGGGAGTCGGCTACGGCATTCACATATAAGTATATATTTTCACGTTGCAAGGTCTGCCGGGATCTTTTTTTTTTGTCGGTTCCTCGAGCTATACACTGCACGATGCAAAGATCGAGGAGCTGAGAGAGATAGAGAGAGAGAGAGAGAGAGAGAGAATCACTTGTCAACTTGTCAAAGAGGCTTATTCTGTGCGTCGCGCATTACCTACCTACAGTTCGAAAAGACTTTTAATATCGTAGGAATAGAGCTGAATCGCAGGCGCGCGCGCGCGAGCGCAAGTGCATGATGCGTTTGAGAATTAATCGCTGCCGATGTTCTTAGCGCGACGGCCAACTCTTCGCGGATATGAGACGTATAACGCGTGTCCGTCTGTCGGTTGCAGGTATACACCAGAGAGAGCTGCCCTCGCGAGATTCGAATATTCGAATTTCAAATTTATTCGAATGCCCCGCCGCTGTTGTAACTATTATAGCGGTATGGGCATCGATCGGATTACAGCTGCATGCGTGTAGACCCGCCCGGGGGAGCTGCCTATAGAGGTGAGATTTTTTTTAAGGGACGTCTGCCGTACCGTAAATCCAATTGAAAAAGAGCCCCGAAGGACGGCCAGTATATTGTGTTTCTTTTGCATTCTCTCTGCCGCGGCGTTATATGTATATATATATGTGTGTGTGTGGATGTTAATGGGATCGGATGATTTGCGGACGTTAGGAATTCGCGGTTGACGAAATTTCGACTACACGAGCGCGCGTCCTATGCTTTTATCGTGTTCGCGATGAGACGAATGACAAAACGACCGCTCGTTATTAAAACTGTGTTTGAGCTAAGCGTAGCGTGAGTATACAAGTGCTGACAAACTCGACGGTTAATAAACTTTATAAAACATTTCACAAAATTGGAATTATTTTAATAATGAAATTAATAAGCTTCATAAGTATTGTTCTGCATCATTTGGGGTTTTGAGTTTTTGCAAATTACAACGCATTAGTTTTAATCCTAAGCTGAAAAGTATCGCTTTACGGATAAGATTGATAATCGTCATCGTGTTGAATGATTGTAAAAACCTAACTTATAACTAATATATATAAATTGAACAATGGGATGCATATTTTATTTATTCCCAAATTAGCAGCATCGAATTTTTTTATTGTGTCCTTTACTTTTTAGCGCGAACGACATTTTTTCTAATTGTACCGGAAGATTCGGGAGGCGCTTTAATGACTTTCATTCAACTTTTGCCAATAGCTTTTGTATTTTTCTTGGAAAGCCACCAGCTTTTCTATGTTGCGATAAGTATATCTTCTTTAAAACGCGTTTAAATGCTCTTTTTTTAATATGTAAGTATATCGTTCATTGCTTATATTTATTTTCATAAATGTTACTAACGCGTATAATTTGCCAAGATTTTAATCTCAATTTTAATAAAACTAAGCTAATCCGTAATAATTTATTAATACCCGTGTCGTAACCCCTCCTTTTTTTAATCAATATACCAAAAATATTTCTTTTTTGTAATACCCAAATATTTCACGTGGAATCAAAATCGAAGACATTGCAGTTCATGTAAAATAAAAAGTATACCGAAACGGAAACTCGGGAGTTCGAATAGAAATAGGTAAAAAACAATCAGATCCTTTGCTAGCCTGCAAAGAACAAACTCGTTTTAATTTATTGGATCGCATAATTTGTCCGCAGCACATCGAATCACTTTCAAATGTATCGATCGAACGAGATTCATTGTCCAAAGGTCAAGGCTTACCGACGAGAAGAAAACCTCTCATCGCCACGTGCATCCGACACAGACACGCACTTTCCATACATGAAACGAGCGAATAGCTCGAAATCCCGCCTTATCAACTCTAACCCGAACCCATCATTCACACGTCAATCCAAGTCAAACAGAAAGCGCGCACGCAATTCTAATCTTTGTTAAGTATATATCTTATACCCGTCTCATGTCGATCTCTCGAAAAACTCATTTTTCCTCCCAACAATCCTCGTTATAAGATATAGTATAATGGATCGGTCGGGCTCCGCGATGATGCACGGCTTCCTCGAATACCTCGGAGGTGGCGGCTGCGGTTCCCGCGAGCCGTAATAAATCTTGGTAAAGCCTCAATTTCCGCATCGATTTGTTTGTCCCGCGGCCCCTCCGCGCCGCACTCGTCTTCTCTCTCTCTCTTGCGAAAGTCGCGTCGTAGTCGAGAGAGCAACAAGAGGGGCAGCAGAGGGGAGAGCGTTTGCTTTTGTCGAAATATAACAACAGAGGCGCAGAGAGAAGAAGACAAGAGGAGGCGATTCGCTATGTAATCTATGTGTGTGTGTGCGCTGTGCGCAGAGCAAACGGGTCTCGCGCTCGGATAAGCGGAACCGAAACCCAAAGCGCCGCCAGTCCTTGCGATTTTCAAACTATCTCTCTTTTCTTTCTCTCCCTCCCTGCGCTTCTCTCTCTCTCTCTCTCTCTCTCTCTCTATGCACATGCTGCAACTGCATAAGCAACGACCTCGGCGCACCACACGCGGGTGTTGAGTTTAGTGTTTCGCTAAATTCTAATTTCGCCCCGAATTCACCTGGCCTCTATTCAACACGATACTGGACTCTTTGTCTTGCCGAATCATACACACACACACACACACACACACACACAGAGCAGACAGAGAGAGAAAGAGAGAGAGAGAGAGAGATAGAGGGGAGACCGAAGTGTGCAGCTAGCGCGCGAGCGCGTCATTGTTGCACGCGTGAATGCATCCGAGCAAGGCTCTCTCTCTCTCGCTCATCTCTTTCTCCCCCGCGATCTACCTTGCATATAGATCTTTTTATTGTATCGCCAAGTCAAGCGCGAACGAGTGTATTTTCGTGTGCTATGCTGCAGCGCGCGCGACGACCGACGTACAAGACGATCGCAGACGCTGCTGACTGCATGTGTGTGTGTGTGTGTGCGCGCGCGTGAAGAAGAGCGAGATTATGCTCCTTTACGTAGGTAAGTATGTACTCCCGGCGCCAGGAGACGATAAGCGCGTGTACACTTGAGGGAGGGCCCAGAAGGCTCGCAGTGCTTGTATTGGCTGAAGGGTCTCGCTTTTTTCATGGATAGCCGTTGATGGAGCTGCGTCGAACGCTGAATAATGAGCGTGCGGGATGATTTCGCATGAGTTTGAATGTTTGTGAATTCGCATCTGCTAAAAGAAAAGTACAATGCGATTAAAAGAAAAGATGACGACGAATGCTGGACGAATGATTTATGTATTTGGTAGTAAAAGATTTGTTACGATATTTCGTATTAATAAGTAAACATGAAGGGTTAATTAAATTGCCTTGTAAAAGAGGACTGAGGATAAAGTGAAAGTAAAATAAATAGGCAGCAATTTTATTATAAAATATTTTTTGTTTTTCTTTATTCCAAGGAAAGTAACAATAATAATATTGCAATATACGTAGCTGTTATCAGTAAAGTATGACTGAAATGTTTTCCCCTCAAAGATGAGATATACAACTTCTTCAATGTTTCGTTCATCTCAATTATGTACAGAGATATCTAGTAAAGTCACCGTGAGTAACATCTCGAGTTTTTAAATTCTCTAGTCAAAAGCTGTTTCCTTTGTACTTAAAAACATTCTGTTACCTATTAAATTCCAAGTCCTGCAATACAGTTCAAGTATAAAGAACGTTTTAGTCAAACTAAATTCTACTCTCGCTTATTTTTCTTTTTTTTTTCTCTTTTTTTTTTTAAAATACATTTTAGAATATTGGTAGTACCGCACATAAATCTAAGCAATACACGGAACATACTGTCATCTTGAAACATTCCAACCACGATTTTCGTAAAATTCTCTTTCAATTCTTTACCTATAAATTACTTTCTAAGCGCGAGTTCTTTGCGAACCAAGTGTGCATCGATATTTCAATTGTTAAATAGTTCCTACTGCATTCAAAACTTTTATACTTATATAGTTAAGTAAGTAGTAGTAGGTAAGCTACAAAGTAAAAGAGTTGGATTTTTTCCAAAAACTTTCATCACATTCGATTTTCTTTTATTTGTGCTATTAATAGATGTCAAAATAATAATAACCTTTGTGCTTGTTCGTCGGCAGTTGGCCTTTTCTAAACACACCAGATAAAACAAATATCCCAAAATTATGGCGAAACGCACGGGGCGAGAGAACAAAACTTCGGACTATCGTCTCGAGGAACAGGAGGCGATACACGCCGGTCGACCGTTGGACTTCTCATTCAGAAACGCCAACACGATTGAAGGTATGGGCCTATGCTCTCTAGATTAACCATCTCAATGCTATATGTGCCTACGAAATTTTAACTGATTTAAACAATCGTTAACGAGTGTTTGGGCGATGTTTTCTTGCGGGATTTTTAACGAGATTTTAAATGAAATTACGGAACAGAACGGTAGAGTTTTACAGTTAAATATAGCATTGACCATAAACGTCGAGTTACTAAAGAGGATTCTCGAAAGTCATAGAAGTGCAGGGGATGCTTTCGCATAGACAGCGCTAATTACACAATCCAGTAATTAAGACTGTCTTAGAATAATACCTGGAAATTCTAAGAAGCATGAAAGTCTAAGTAATTATAAGCATAATGGAAGTTAAAAGCGTCAGACGGATACTAACTCAATTCCTTTAATTATTACTGAATACTACAAAATGTAATATATTTTTTTTAGCAATTAATTTTGTAATTAAAAATAAGTATGTGTCCATCGGCGTTCGATGATACACGATTTATTTTAGTTTAGAACTGCCATTAACATTTTTTCATACATCCACGAATTTTTATTACCTGCGAATCAACTGCACTTCGATGAAAATCCCAGAATACTCTCTAACTTGTTAAAAGAAATTCATTTACAACATAATTAAATTATCGCAAGAGAATTGCTTCACCAAACCACTCAATCGAATCGTATGAGAAAAATGCCGGAAAGAAGTACCAACAAACTCTTTCTCACCAGTACCCTGTGGCTGAGCAACAATTCCCTCGTCAACACAGAGAAACTCGACGAACTCGGCAAAAACTTCCTCGAAGAGCCCGATGACCTTCGCTGGCTCGATCTGTCTTACAACAAAATAAGAGACATCGACGAAGACCTACTCAAGTTTAAAAATCTCTCGATTCTCTATCTGCACGGGAATGAGATCTCCGACATCAAGACCATCTTGAAATTGCGAAAACTGACTAAACTCCGATCTCTCACTCTGCATGGCAATTCGATCGAGCAGATGAACTGCTATCGGCGATACGTCATAGCGATACTGCCGCACATCTTGAACCTGGACTTTTCGCCCATTATCGATACCGAGAAGAATAGGCCTTTGCCCACTGGGTTTTTCAAAGTCATCCCAAACCCAAACTGTGGTTTATAAATAGTTTATACTGATTTTATTTCACTCGCTCACTCCACTTGGAAACTTTGCGTTTCACAAAATTATCTCTAATGTTCTATTTTTTTTCTTTACACAATATACTATAATTAAGTCGGTTAACACGATCGTAACTTTCGTCTTTCGTAAAAAAAAATTAGTTTGTATCGCAACATGCTTATATGCGTGATGATCAGTAGTCTCATTAGTTCGAAACGGATAAAGAAAAGAAATTGAAACTTTTACAATATTTACAATTATTTCGGCAAAAATTTCAACGGTACTAACAATATATCCAGTTAATATAATTACAACGTAAGTATTTTTATTTAATATAAAATCTCCGAGAAATTTCTGTTAATGGCGTCGATGCTTACTGCGATGTTTGTTCGCTTTCTCGGGATCTCGTTGTTCTCTCGATCGACTTCTGGACCTGTAGCGGGTCCTGGAAGAGGTCTTGTGGCTGCTCGATCGTCGTCGTTGCGTCTTCTTCAGTTTTCGCGTTCTGCTGTGGCTTCGTGATCTACTTCTGCTGCGCTTTTTTCTCTTGGAATGTTTCAAGATGTCGACCCTCATCGGTGACAAGGACGTCGATTTTGAACGTCTAGGAGCAATGAATACACTACTTTTTAAAATAATAATAGATAGTTCGGTGGTATATTGCTAAGAGGAGCCAGGATGTCTATTCGGAAATTCATGATTGCAGAAGTTGTCAATAGATTTTTACATGCACATTTAAACGATCTGAGAATTCTCCAATGAACAACATGGGCTCTAAAATAACGTTTCAAATCGTGAGATCTAATGAATTTCTGATAGACACCCCGGCAAAGAAAATGATTAAATTATATACTTGGGTGATTTGACCCTTTCCGGTATAGCGTGCGTGCCGCTTCTACTGATGAATCCACCCCAGGCGTTGTGGTGTTTAGGTAGCGGTGGACTCGGAGTGTGTCCGTCGGTCTCTCCCGATCTAGCTTTCGTGCGAGCCTCCTCGTACTGCTTTCTCAGTTCCTCCACCCTTTTCTCGAGCTGCTCGGACTTTACCCTTGGCCTGCAGTACAGCCTGAGAATACGCCTGCAAATATCCCGAATAGATGCCTCGGTGACTCTGAAAAGGGAAAACCACGAGGGCGAAGTAGGCAGAGGTAGTTGGAGTTGTCTGGCGCCCAGATAGACGCAAGCACATGCCACAGTCTCGGGTTCGTATCTTATGAAGACTTCCGAGCGTAGCGAATCATTCATGTAGTTCCAACACTGCTGCATTAGCGCCTTGTTCTTCTCGTACCCGAGAACTTGCAGATACATCACGATGATCTTGTGTGGATGTTTAACGTGCACGCAAAAGCCCAGTTCTTTGAGCACACGTCTTTCGGCTTTGATCACTTGATTCTTGAGAGCTACATAATTCTGGTCAAGTATCACTGGCGTTATTGCTCTGAAAAAAAGAGAAAATAGAGAGAGATCAGATGTTTATATTGTAGCAATGACGACTTTACAAAGTGAGTTTGGCATGGCGCTCCTGGGATTGAGTAGGAATACTACTGTTATCCACTCGTTACAAAACCTTAAAAAAGTACAGCATGTAATAATTAGAATAACGTCATCACAGAATAATATAGATTAAGCATTAAATAATGTTCAACCTACGTTTCAATCACCCCCTAAATAAAATCACTTTACTATTAACATTCACTATTTTATCCATTCAACATTGTTAGTAGATATAAAATAACTGATTTTATGAATTCCGTCTGAATTTGATTCAATCAATCAATCATTAAATTGCTACTTAAAAAATTACTCTAGTTTCAGATACTAAATTATCATCCACCAAGTATACCATTTACATAAGGCAATAACAGTACATATTTCATTCTTAAAATTGACACCACTGCAATTTTCCCAATACCTGTTTGTCACTTATACAGATCCATAAGTAGAAAATTTATAAATACCCTTTTTAGGGAAATTGGAAAGAAAATATTTACAAATTTAATACATTACCAATATTATTAACATGTGCCTCAACAAGTACAATGCATGCGAGATGATAAATTACATTTTTTTATCCTAACGTGACTGTTTTATAAATTTTCTAATTACTAGATATGTTAGTGCCTAAACCTTGTATACGATTACATATATCACAATAATTCTGAATGAAAGTATAGAACACCGCGGAACAGTTAAAGCAATCTGTACTCATAGTCCTTTCGATTTCTGAGCTGCCAGTCATGCTTTGGAGCCTTCGACTACAATCAAGCAAGTTGATCTTGAGTGGCTTGAGCTGGTTTTGTCTCTTATATGTTTATATGCTCTGAACAATCCAGAGCGCCTATGCGGAACTCACCCTGTTGAAAATCATTAAAATATTTATCTTTTCTTAAACATGGTGAACAAAGCCTAATGTAACTTTATAAAATATATAAAAAACTTGTTTACAAGTAATTCATAATATATAACTTTTAGCATTATATACTACAATAACTACTTGCATATTAGCAATTTAAAATCAGTTTTAGACTTTTTTCTAATAATTTATAAGTGAAAATGCTTACTTTTGATTGCCAACTTGTTTTATATGGTTGAAGACATTTATGACATCTCGTACGTATCTAGGTGCTTCTTCAATTTTACTAGCGAGGCATACACATGCCATAGCTGTGGTTTCCATATTATGCCTAACTAATGATTTGCTATAATAAAACCGTTGAAATATTACTTGGCCAGTTGCCATCGCCACCTGTGGAAAATAATTAATGAGAATGATCATTCACATAGATAATTACTGTCATTGATAAAAGGCTCAAGAGAGGCGACAAAACTCAAGATTTGAAGGTTAGGAACGTGCTATCTAAAGCGCAACGAAATAGTAAAGAATTCTCACTCACTTGAGGTAACCTCAGTAGGATTCCAGCAGTTTGTATTAATTCGCATCCTAATATCCTGAGATCGGTTTCGGTTTCGGTGTCTAGCCCATCTATACTGGACGGCGTCGAATTCAACTTTTCATCTGGCAAGAGGCAATTCTGTAGCGTCAGTACGATCTTGCCGTACGGCTTGTGATGATGAGTTGTTGCCGCTGGTTTTGGCGTATTCGTAGTAGAATTTTCCTTGGTACCCATTTTCACTATTCTACTGCTATCCAAAGTTTATGAGCTTCCACACTTTTGCGAATACTGCAATATTTCACAGATATTTTGCCATTTGTTTCCTCACTCGTGACGCTCCACGCTACGCCATAACGGAGACTGCAATTAGCAACGACTGGCAACGACTGTGGCGCTTCGTTTTATATCTTTAACTTTAACCTTTAGGCTGCGGAGAAATTTCAGTACTAATCGGCCTCTCGTTCTCGTAACGTGCAAAATGTATACATAAGGTCACTGGATATCTCAGGTAGAGTCTTCGACCTGACTGCTGGTCGATATATCGACCACCCCCGCAGCGTAAAGGTTAAGGGAGTTATTTCGATAATTGAATTGATGATGTTAATAACTTACAAATTTTTATGTAGCAAGTTAAATGATTGAAGAAGCTCCAGTTAAAATTTCGCGGGGCTAGGGTACCCTAAAGCCGAGAATTAAATATTTTTGTTATTGTTTTCTTTTAATACGTAGTCTTATGGGAAAAATTCTCTTTTTTCGATTATAAATTAATCGATGATGACAGCTTTTCGATTTTTTTTATAGTAATAGAGAAATTTTTTAAAATTTTTATCAATTTTCTAAAGTACCATAGGGTAACTGAAATTAGAGGGAGTAGATATTTCATGTATAAATTTTATTTCCCTCTAGGTTATACATGTAGAATATATACCCGTATATACCGACTGCACTGGTCAAATCTAGTGAATTCTATACTTGACTTCCTACGTATGAAGAGAACCTCCTTAAGGACATAATGTATATACACTGTTCGAGATCGTCGACTCGACTAGCGAAGGGACTGTTCTGTGACAGAGGAGAGCGCTTATGTATCTAATTCTCATTGACTCCGCCATTTTTAAATGATTCCATGTTTTGGGCTATACAGATCCTATACATTTCCGTAAAAAGAGAGCCCGAAAATGGCGGTTTTGATTGTGATATCAGGGCATCAGGCCGTCCCACTAGACTCTCTGCAGTCTGCATTATTGTATATAGTTATAGAAAAACATATATATATATATATATATATAGGATGGGTATAGTTACGTCGAAGTTAAACGCATACGCATGCGCACAGTGTAAGAGACAGTGACTGTCCTCGAACGTTTACGACGCTGAATTATTTATCTTGTGATTTGCGAAAACACAGCATTTCGTGCACCGAATAACAAATGCTAAGTAGTCATCACACTCAAGATTAATTTGCTTGATGAGTAATCTTACATATATTTATCATATGAAAATGCCCATTCATGAAGGAATTTCAAGATTCTGCTTTTGTATACTTATACTTAAAAATAAAGATTTCGGTATCGAATTTCAAGTCTCGCTTCTTCCTAAAGTAGAATGGAATTCTAATGGCCACCGCTTTTTTTTCTGGGAAAGTAAAAAATGGTATCAACAAAATATATAATATTACGAGGTTAACCGCAGTCTTGTTAGCGACAATATCGCATATAAACCTAATATATATAGTTGCTGCATAGGTACATAGGCGCGTAATACTATGGCCTATTTATGGTAAAGCGTATACTTAGCGGACTTAGCCTTAGCCGATTCATCTGTGATTGTAAATGTGTATTGAATATTTTTGCATGCAAATGCCTTCTTATTGGAGAAAGTATTATGATGAAGAGCGAAAAGAAAAGTCATCGAGTTGGGTTATTGGTAATGCAAATCAAAGACATATATAGCTTATATTATATATTTTTTTATGATAAAAAATAGCAGGCAGGCCAGGCAACAGTCAACAGAACATGGCAACAAGTATTTAAGTAACCTATTCATTATCGTTATTCTTTTCCTGCTGCTCTTAACGTTAAAGTGAAACAATCGCGCAGGCGCGCGACAATTGCGCGCGCGATAAGATAAATAATTAAAATAATTACTCTTCGCATACATATACCTACGCATCGACCTACAAGAGCCCCGCGAGATAAGGGAGAGATAGAAATTTTGGATTTTCGCGCCTCCGAAAGATAAACACTGCCTGCAATCTAAAGCGCGCAAGCGTTGAGTGTGCCTATAATATATAATATATATACCAGCAGTTCTCTGGTCACTTTTTTTTTTTCTCTGCTTAGGAATCCGTTGTACATATAGTTACGTATACATTCCTAAGCGTGTGCATTTTGTACGGGGGCCACCCGTCGCCGTCGCTCGTCGCTCGTCGCTCGTCGCCCGTCGCCGTTGTATAAAAAGTGAGCAATAAGCAAGTGTACCTACTCGTCTCGGGAGCAGCGGGACAACGGCAGTGTAAAAGTGTAAAAGAGAAGAGATCAGCTATCTATACATATAGTTATCCGTTGTGTACTGTGTTAACGGTAAAGTGATGCATCGAGTATTTTCGGAATTGTCCTGACAGTCTCGCCTCGGCAGCAGCGGAAATACTTCGCTGTGGTCTACAAAAAATGTCCAGCCATGAGGAGTTGCAGCGAAAACGTTTGGGAAGCGATGTGGACGAGGGTCCAGCTCGCGATGGTGAAAGAGACGACGACGAGCAGTCGATCATCGACGTCTTCGAGTTCGACGACACTGCCCACGACAGATGGTAGGGACGCACTATTATTTATGCGGTATTCCGACCTTGCCACTGTTATTTTGCTCGTTGGCACGAGCTTTTAAAAAAGTGCTCTGCATCCAAAGCTCATTATACCTGTGTTTATACACCCTGTATTTTTTATTGGCTGTGTTTTGTCTCAGTTGCCCATTGACAATCACTTATTATTGTTTGCCAATATGTTTTTTCATAACCTTGATGTGTTCATGTGCACCAAGATTTATCTGCTATTTTTTTAATGAAACTTCATTGTATGGTATTCAAGTCATTTTATGATTCTTAGGTTGTGTTCTTCATCCAGAAGAAACAGCTCTGAAGCCAAGGTCGAGGATATGGATGCCTGGCTCCATGCAGATTTGTCGGAATCAGAATCTGCTCAGTCTGACAATAGTATGTTTACTTTTTTATTAAATTATATGCTCTATTTGTTGTTGTAACTGACAAACTCTTTTTAAGATTCCCGAAAATTTATTGATACAAGAACCTTTACAAGGATCAAAAGGCGATCTAATAGATTAAGTTTTGAAACAGCAGAAGCATCAGTTTCGCCAGAAACCAAGACATTTTCATTGTCAAATGTATGGAAGAATCAGTTGATTTCAGAATCTCCTATACAAGTAACCTCTATTATTTTTCATGTATTTAATTATCTTAATCTTAAATGCAATTAACTATATGATTGATGTGTTTTAGAGTTTTAATAATAATAATGATAAAGCACAGAATGCACAGAAAGAAGGCAGAGACAATATACCAATGATGTTGCGACCTAAAACAAACCAAGTACTAGCTGCCCTTTTATCCGAAAGTCCAACTTCAATAAGTAGCCAAACGAGTATGGAAGCTTTTATGAATATGGCCCGTTCAAAAGAGGCCATGAATTCTTTACGCAGTAATATGAGTGATCCTGAAGTTAGTCCTTTGTTGATGAATATATCTCAACCTTCTCTTTTGTATTCATCGATAATATCTGATGGAAAAGGAGATGAAATTGCATATTCACCAGCAATTGATAGTTTTATTGATTCGCAAATCTTAACAGACTCTATGATGGAGGCAAGTATGTTTAAGGAAGTGCAGGACACTACTATGCTTGCTAAATTTTTAAAGCAAAATAATTATTGCACTGATCTAGAAGATAAAACATTTTGCGAAAGCTATAATTCCTTGGATGAAAATAATAAAACATTTGTTAATGATCCTCAGGGTGACAAAACTTTTTCTAGTGTAACTAATAATTATACGAAAAATTCTAATGAAACATTTGTAACTAACGAAAATTTAAAAATGAATGATTCATATATACATTTTCCTTCGCCAATAAGTAAAAATGATTGTAACAGTACAAAAACAATATCATCACAAGAAAATTTATTAGATGTAACGCAAGTCATTGCGGCTGCATCTAGTACGTTAAATTCTTCTAAAATTATATCCCCTGACCATAATGTACCAGTGTTGCTTAAAAAAGATATTTTATCAACGACGCATACGATAAACAGCGAAAATAAGACTGATGTAACGTTTGACCTGAAGTCTGCATCACCGAGCGCTGAAAAGCGGCTAGATGCAACATTCCAGGCATCCGACTTTTCTTCAGGCCGAATTCCTCAGTTTGTATGTATACTTTTAATTACACCAATTGTATTTTTATTAAGAATCTCAAATTTTTAATCTTACAAACATGTGTATTACAGGGATCAACTGAAAATGGTCTGAATTCATTAGATGAAACTTTTAATATAGTCCCAACTTTACGAGCAGAATTGTTACAAGAAGTTCAAAGAAGCAGCGGAAATAAATTTGATTCTACCTTTACCAACCCTCAGTTGCCAAATATCGAAACTAAATTGGACGTCACCTACGATCGTTTGAATGTAGCTGATCCACTCGACGACGCTAAAGTTCTTGACGCAACTTACGTACAGGTGCCATCATTGCATCAACCTGAATCTCAAAGTCTTAAAAAGTGCCTCGATGTGACTTATGATTCTACACAAGTCAACTCTAACTTGAGCAATGCTGCAAGCCAACGACGCATTAGGTATGTTAATGAAAAATCTTTTGTTCGATAATGACACGTGACATTGGAGTTTTGATTAATTATGTAACAAATGTTTTCTTTTTTTCACAGTTATGCTAAACAAAGTTCAACAGAATCTCAAGCGCAGCCATTGGATCCGAATCGCTTCAATACATTCAGAAAAAATAGCAAGATCGGTAATCGTTTGTCAAAGGTGCCCCAGGTGCCAGAACACAATTCGAATAAAGTGAATGCAGTAACACCTTTGCAGCCGTATGTACCGAGTACGAAAAGCAACGATACTTTGTATCAACGGAGATTTGACACCTTTTCGAAGAAAATGAGTACGATAAAGAACAATGTGTATAGCGAGATGGATGCAGCAGAAAATCAGCCATATGAGCAATTTGCAAAACCTATGGATAGATTACCGAGAAAAATGCAAGCGCCACGACAATTATCTAAGCTTCCATCTTTGTTTCAGAAGTCCAATCCCAATCTAGGTTCAAGTATAAAACCTCTAGGAATAAGAACGTTGGAATCCGATGCTGGATTTCGTAAAGGATCAGAGCCAAATATTGCTAATAATATAGGTCATACATTGGGCAGGTTTAAATCGGAGCGACTCTTACCAATGAAACATAACATCGAATTCCAAGGACCGGATGGCACTAGTCGTTCAATGGAAAGCATTGAAAGTACCATAAGTGCACATAGTGCCCCAGATCTTGATGACAGGCTTAGTATATGTTCTGACAGTAGTCGGGCATCATATACTGTAAAGCCGAGGAATCTAGAAAATCTAAAAAAACTGGCTAGCATGGAAGATCAACGTAAGATAGTTAAAATTGTTAAAAAGTGAAGAAATATTATTTTTTTTTCGGGAATAAGCATTTATTATTATGGAAATTTTATTTAGGTGGGACATATAATGCCTCAACTCCAAGACTCAAGCATCAAATACTTGAAAATACGTGGGTCGAGCAAAAAAATTTACCATCGCCTATTCAGAACATTGGTCTTAGTGTTGGCACGGAGAGTGGCGACAGTAGGAGTACATCTCCATCCAACAGTGCGGAATTTAACCCGAAAACGAGTTCACCCCTGACGATTAGTCCCACCAGTTCTGATCAAGCAATAAATGCAATTGGTAAGTAAAGGATTTCTTATTCATCAAACGTGTGATTGTCAATATCAATTATGTCAACTTTTTCAATACAGGTAACGATGATGGTGGCATTGAAACTGTAAAAGAAAATATTCAATCAGTCGAAAATATTAGACCGAAACAAATCAAAGTAAGTGCAGACACACTATCAATATAAAATATCAAAATAGTATTATGTACTTGCATTTTTTAATCAAATTTTGTGTAGGTACTTAGTGCAGGATCGGTCACGACAAATGCAAATGCAACAAAATTAAGACGACCTACAAATTGGACTGGTGCTCCAAGTAAAATTCCAAATGGCACCACAAGTGGAATTCCAAGACCAGCCTCTCGAATCCCAGCTCCAAAGTTTGCAAGACCAAGTCTAAAATGAGCCAATTACGACTGATTTTTAAAATGTGGAAGATATTAATTGCGTCGATCAAAGCAGTACAAATTTACCAAATTGTGCTCATATAGAAAACAATCTTTTTTACATTCAAACGTCTGTCTATTTTTCTATTTGAATCATTGTAAATATATGAGAAAAATGTGACATATCGAAATTTGTAATCCTTACGGCTTACGAAAAATGCATGATCTTGGTACTTTGTATTTCTTTTTTTAAAATGTTAATACTGTTTGCCATTATTCAAACGAAGAACGTACTATATTTTACGATGAATCAGACTGCCATTTAGTGCTTTCATAGTGGCGTACATGTATAAACGGAGAAAATTAGTGCGGTACCTTATATTACGTGGAGTTCAGCGATATTTTTCAGTAACCAAAAATTTGCTGCTTATTATTACAGTATCTTTTCTTAATTATTATATAAAATCAGACAATGATGCTGTATTTAGAATTGAAATTTTTTAGAATTTGAAAGTGCATAAGGTACTGCTTCTGAAAATCGATTTTACTAGTTTTTACTCTCTTAATAATATAAGTATTTTTTATATATTTAATTTTATACTCACGATCATGACTGCAAGTGATAGTGCGTTATAGCTGTTGCAAAATATTTTTGATCCTCGAAAATAATAGTTTACAATTTAGGTATAGAGTAATAACTAAATAACATGTACTCAAATGTATAAGTAAATTCAAATCTCTGACTGATAATTAGATATTTAAGAAATTTTGGAATATTTTTATAATTTTTTTTTTAATTTACTCGCAAATCTTTTTTTTATTTTGATAATTGGACCATGAAAAATATACTGTACAAGTAATAAAATAGAATACAGTTTTGATTAGTTATGGTGATAGCGAATTATTATATTTAAAATTTATTTATTTAATTTAATAGTCAACATTGCTTGTATTAATTACTAAATTTTTAAAACTACTGCTTTAATATTAATAATGTGGGAGTTAATCATTGTAAAACGATGTACGAAGATCGCATATCCATAATAATAGTATATTTATATAGGAAAATTGTTTATATCAAATTATTGTATATAGTTTTATAAAAATTTTCATTACAATTGTTACTTGCTGCATAATTTGTGAACTCAAGTGCCTTTAAAATGTATGTGACTCGTGAAGAAACTGTGTGTTCAAGATATTAAAAAAATATTAGCTTTATACAATGAAGAAATAAAAACGTTTATATTGTAGTCTGTATTGTTTTAATAATTTGTTTTTTTAACATCGCCCTATTTATACACCCTCTTGGTGGTAATTAGCAACGGAAGTCTACGGTGTGATTTTAAATAAATTACATGTATTATTTGACAGAGCTGTTTGTGTCAATCGGCCGATACTTGGGCTCGAACCCCGGATTTCGAACTCATCGCTCTACCCACCGAGCCACCGTACGTTCCAAGATTATATTTTATACCAATCAATATTAAATTAAATTTCTAATTGAAATGATTTTTAATTTTTACCTATGAATTGGGAAAGTCAGGTGGGTTGAAAAAAAACAAGCATGATGATTATGAAAAAAAGTTTATTGTTTCAAGAACACAGTGCTTAACCTTTTTCATATTGTTGTTAATATAATAACATAATGAAAAACTAGTGTAAAACATCTGTCAATTTCTATGCCACTGCAACTTTTTAGTTATAGACTAGACACACTGTGTACCATATTTTTTTATATATTGCTTATGAATTATGGTATACGTTTAGTGTGCAATAAAACAAATCTATATAGATTTCTGTGGCTAACGGTAAATGTAACTTAATTATGCAGAAGAATTGTAAAAAATATTTTTTGTTTAAAATTCAGAAGTACATCAAATGCATATTAAAAATAGGCATATGCAATTTCATCCGGTGAAAAGATCATACCAGTGGAATGTTGTTTCTTCGATTAATGATTAACATGCTTATGAAGATGCAATATATAACATATAATAGTATGTTGTTCTCATCTGAAACTCTTTTTCACATTTCCAACATTATCCTACTAAACTATTATGCGGATGTAAATAGCCGCCTCTCGCGTCGCATAATATACAAGATTCATACTTAAAGATCAGTTCTAAAATTAATTAAGTACATGATAATCGATTCTTTAACGCGAGCGATAAATTTATTCTATGAAAAAATGCTGCATGATGTTTTCGCCTTCCACAAATAATACTGTACTGTGATCACGTTACACTTATAACGCAATGGATCGCAAGTCATGTTTTCATCATTCATTTTTTTTAATTGAACACATAAAGATCATTCTTTAATGTATAGACCAGTTTATCTGTCATTTCAAAAAATTGACTGGTAGTTTCTATAAAGCTTGAATGTCTTCGAGAGAACAAATTCGTTTTGATCGCTCATATATTTTCAACACCTTTTAACGTTATCAAAGAGCATTGCACAATTCGTATGTCTTTTCTATAAAAGCAAACCAGGGGATTTCCCATATCAAAATCTGGAGTATTATAATTCATATTAATTTTCGAATATTTTTTTCATGTGCAAGCCATTTTGAGAATTAGATGGTTTACTTACATGATATTTTATAATTTTTCTAAAAAAATTTATTAAATATCGTACAAAATATTTATAATTTATCGTACAAAATATATTTAATTGAAAATTATATAAAAACCTACTCATTAAAAAACTTATACATTCGTTTTCTATACGATTTATCGTATAAATCTAAATTTTGATATGGTTAAGTCATTGGTTTATTTTTATAAATTCGTAGACCAACGTTGTTTAAGAAACAATGACAAAAGCCAATTTTCCAAGAAAACCACATTTTCTTTTCTAGCTTTGCCGCTATTTTTTCTGCATCCAAACGCGAGACGCCGACTGTATTTTTTTTACAATGTAAAGGGCCTGTTATTCGTCCTCTTTATTCATCCTTTTCGATAAACTCGACGATAATATGGCGTTTCTACGATTCGCTTATCTACAACTTTTTAAAGTCGAGCGAATCGATTAGAAGTGATTGTCTGTCGCGTGTCGCGTTCAGTGACAAATTCGTGCCTTGTTATAACTCTGAAACGTATTATTCACATGCGAGTTTACTGTCGAAACTACTGAGTGCTATGGCAAACGCTTGAAGCGCACACAGGGGAAATCGATAATCCATTGTAAAAACATCTTCAGCTACTCGGCCAAACTGCATTACCACATAGTCCACTGCAAACATTTTATATTCTTAGTTGATCTTTTAGTATTTTATTTCAATAAAAGTAATCGAAACATACCGTCAGTGTCGTGAACTACTTGAAAGTTTTTGACCGAAGCCTGAGTGACGCGTCCATGAAAATTGAGGACATACGATTGCGTGTCGTCGTTCCAAACTGGTGTTTTATTATGTAGCTCTATCAGATTATCCATATTTTTCATTTTATAACATTCTAAAATGAAAGTAATTTAGTTCAATGATCAATTTTAAAACTTAGTATAGAGTGTTTGAATGATTTATAAAAATTTCATACCCAATAAAGTTTCAGATTCGTCTCGCGGGCATATTTCAACTCTTTTTTGATCCGGTGTCATACCGGGAATAATCACCGTCATTTTACGAGGTCCTTTAAATCCCAAAACATTCGTATCATATATTACACCAGCTAACTCTTGTCTAGGATGAGATCGTCGTTCTTCGCGTTTGTCATCTTTCAGTTGAGAATAGCCATTATCATATATAGTGAATTGAGTTCCAAGAAGATTTGATCTTAATTTGCCTACAAAAGCTTCCCCACCTCTAGACAGATCAGTTGGATCAGTCGAAATTAGATAGTTACTAGTTTTGCTTCTTTTTCTTTTACGACCAGCCAAGAGAAACACCTTTTAAAGAAGTTATATTTATAGTAATAATAATAATATATTGATAGATAAAATTAAATGCTACATCTTTTATGTATTCATTTTACCTTTTTACCATAATCCCGCTCTAAATGAAGAAAATATGTTGGATAAAACCCTCGATCCATTCCTTTTCTGTCTCGAGTTATTCGACATTTATAATGCATTTTCTTATTAGCTGGTTGTAAGACAAATTGTTCTATATTTCCTTCTACATTTCCCTCCAGTTCTGGACTCTGTTAATATATGATTAGTTTTTAATCATAGTTTAATGACCATGGTCAAATAATATATATTATCCAAAATATAAATTACCGAAGAATGATTATCTCTATTGATAACTGTCATAGGGCCATCTGATGGTGCAACTCTAAGAGGAGATGCACATGCAAGTGTTTCAGTTGGTGATTGAAGTTCTACTGGTGAAGATTCTTCATCCGCTCCATCATAAAAAACACCATCAGTACTAATATCTGATAAAAAATAATAATTGATATTTTAAAACAAATACACTATTGTAACTCTAGAATATCACTTTTAGTACCTGTAGTTATGTCAGTCTCCATAGTCCTATTTTCAGGCAGTGTACTTGTATCTGGGTTACCTGGAATCATAGTGTATTGTAAAGGGCCGTCGTAACCTGTAATTAACAAAATATAAATACTTGCAAGCAATATCACAGAACTAAAATGAAAAGTATAAAAATTGCATTAACAAATTATGCACTGATACTGTACCGTGTAATTCGTTTTGCCACGCTGATGAACGTCCAGTAAGCTGAGCACTAGAAATGTTAGACGCTTGGACCATTCCACCAGCTCCAGTTTGTCTCTTCTGTTTCATTTTTTGAGCAATCAGTTGCCTCTGAAATAAAAAGCACTTATAAGTATTTGGATATTTATGCAATTTGTGCTTTGTAACTGAAAGCCCAATGAATTATTAATGTAATTGATTTCTACTATTTCTGAGAGATTGCATTCATCCGTTAACATAAAGGTTACAGGATTTCATAAATAAGAGTAATGAAAGGACTAATGTTCTTAAATTTCTAAAGTGAATCATAAAAGCGACAAAATAAACATTATTTAGGCTACAGTGGAAAGGGATGAATCTTACCAGAATTCATTTGTAATTTTTGCCTTTCACAAAATATTAAACGATTAAATTCAATTTTCAGAAGCTCTATATCAAATATAGATAATAGATAATATACATAACTTGTAATATGATACTCTGGTATATCGCGAACAAAAAGCACCAGTCCACGTATCGAGAATAATCGACTACACGAAAGGTTATAAGAGCATAGGGGTTGGGGGAAATCGCGTGCAATTGAGTATGTATATATAACGCGAACTTTTCTTTTTTGAAGTTTTCCAGCAAAAAAACAAAGTAGGAAAAAAGCAGTGTTCCTTTCACCTGTTGCTCAAGCTTCTGTTGTCTCAAGTCCAGCGACGTCATTCTTAAAAATAGTTAATGCAGTGGAATAATTAAATATACAAATTTTTTTGTCAGTCAGACATTCGTTGATTCTCGTGGTAGAACTAGAGTTTGTTTACGCTTTACGTCAAATATACGAACTACATATCGCTGCCACCGTGAGGTGCGCGCGCGCCCGATACCAAGGCAACCGTCGTTTCACGCCGTTCAGTGTTCGCGGATCGCCTCCATGACGCAGGCTGCTAGTAACATTATTTACCTTCTATAGGGATATTTCATTTTAGAGGATAGTACAATACAACAAAAGACTATGAATTTAGCAAAAGATTAAATATTTATTTCAATTTTCTAATGAAACAAATTTTAGGCAACATTTGTATATAAATATACATATGAACTGTACAAAGCGGGTCTGATAAAAAATGTATAAAATATTTTAGGCTCCTTTGGCACTAACATCTGAAGCTCTGTCATCTTCAGAAAAAGAATTGGGCTCTTCGACTACTTTGTCTCTTTGTAAAGCTGCTGGATTTCGTCTCATTAATTGTAGCTCAATACTTGCTGATAACTGTATTCCAGTTAACTTTGACAATGCTGATTGTTTATAGTGTCCTATATCATTTCTTGGTTTTTGAGTTCGCCTTTTGAATGGCTTCTTTTCTGTTTGATGAATTTTTATTATATGTTCTTTTATCTTTTGTTTTGTTGATAACTTAAGATCGCATACGTCACAATGGAATTTTAAGTTCTCATGTACATTGCGAATGTGTTGAGTTAAATTTCTTTTGAAGTAATAAAGACGATTACAATTTTCATATGGACAGGGAATGATAGTTTTATTTTCTGCATGTACTTTGTTGTGAGATCTCAAGCGAGCTTTAGTTGAAAATTTTTTATTACACTTTGGGCAATCATATTCTGTAAATGAAAATTATTCATTAATATCAATAATTTTAAATGTGTACAAAAAAAAAATTGACATTAAATATTTATACCCATTGCATGTTCAGTTTTTTTATGCTTTATCATCAGAGCCCACTTTCCAAATACTTCTGTACAATTTTCGATTGGACATTTATAATTTTTGAAAATATGGCTTTCTTGATGCTTTCTAAGTTTCATGTGAGTTAAAAAGTTTCTTCCGCATTTGTCACATTTGTATAATGCTGTATTTTTATGAGATGCCATGTGTTCTTCAAAACGATTTTTTTTTCTAAATTTACAATTACATTCTTTGCAATAAAGTTCTCGTTCGACATTATGAGCTCGATTGTAGTGACGTTTTAAGTTGCTTAAAGTACTGATACTTACAGAACAGAATTGACATCTAAAATTGTACATATTAATTAATAATATAATATAATAATATAAATTATTCACCTTATACACAAATAGTTCATGTAAATATAAAATATACTTACGTGTAAGTTGTAGTAATTTCACTATGAGTTTGTTGGTGACGTTTTAAGTGCGTTAATTGTGTATAAGCTTTATCACATCCATCAAATGTACATTTATAAGGTCGCTAGTACATATAAAAAAAAAGTGTAAAAAATGTATATTTGATATAAACAGTATAATATAATACTATAAAACTTTAAACTTGTCAAATACCTTTTCCAAATGACGTTTTTTGTGCCGATGAAGATGATATGGTTTTGAAAATTCAGCATTGCACCCTTCAACATCGCATTTATACTGTTTGTCATTTTCTTTAAGAAGTCCATGATCTTTTTGTACTAATTCACTTCCTGCAGGTGCCGGTTCATAATTTGAATCTGACTCCATTCTACAAAAAGTATAAGTAATATTGGTATAGGATAATTAGTTTTTGATTTGTGATTTTGTTGACAGATTTGTCACGCATTTAATGTTTTAGTACTATTACTTTTATTTTAATTTTTTATTTGATCAAATTATCAAAATCGAAACTTTATCAGGAGAATACATGTTTATGGCAAATTTACTTCAACAATTCATGCACGTGTTTTGATTTGGATCAACGTATATGAAAGCATGATAGTCATAACACTTGTGTATGCATATATATATATGATAATTTGTATATGTTTTCTACCTTATCAACGTTCGATAAAATTCAGTTGAGATGGTAACTTATGGTACAACTAAAAAATTATAAATATATATATATATATACGCTATTATATGTAACTTGCAAGCAATGAAAATTCGCAGTATACTCACCATGTGGCACCACAAATGTAATTTCCTCGAGAATTTTTAAACTCTCACAACATAGGTAAATGGTAAGAATTAATTATTTATTTATTCTTATATTATATATACTTACTTAATACTAAATTATACAGAAAAGCTTCCTACGTAATATATAGTCAATCGCTTCGTGTAACGGAAAAGTTTCCAACCAACTGATAAGTGTTCATTCAATGTAAAGGTATATTTAACTATCCACTAAAATTTTTACTTATTTTCTTCTAAATTTTTTACTCGAATCAACTTTTCTAATTTATTAATCGTATAAAGTTACCCTGTACAAAATAGAATTATAAGCCTACTGGTAAATATGAGATCCGCAAGCTAAATCAACGAGGAGGTTAAGTAGGTATTACCTATGTAGTAGGAAAAGGGAGGGCTAAATAACGTAGTATATTTGTAAGTAACCTATAGTACATATGGCTGTGTGTCTTCTTCAGAGCGTGGAAGAAACATTTAGCAACATAAAAAATAGTTTTAAAAATCTTGATTGAATGTGATGTAAGGCACAATCAATTCTGCCTTTCTTAAAAATGTTTTTCTTTGCAAAAAATATCATACTTATTGTAAAGGTTGCACTCCAAAATACTGCAAACTTTCACTTTGTTTCATGAAAAAATTCATAGGTAATTGGATTCTTATGAAATAATCACAAATTTCTTTTCCGCCGATAAAAAAAAAGATGGTTTTACGCATTATCTGTATAGAAATGTAAGGGAAAGGGCATCTGCTTTTAAGCCAATAACACGCAAAATACATCACGAAATGTCATATTTGTACTTTTATTGGACATTCCATGGGTCGTGCATCCTCGCAAAAAGTTCAATCGAAACCAATCAGTCAGAAAACTTGTTATTCTGCAATTCGCCTCCGCTTATTCGCTATGTGGGATTTGAAAATTGTAGCAACCTTTGCAAAACCTATAAGCTTTATAATAGTTAGTAATATGTAGCTAAGCCTTAAAATAATTGACAAAAATAATATTAAATTCTGTTAATGGAATTTCTAAGTAAATGGTTTTTGTCACTTTTGAATAAAGTGTTTGATCTACCCGATACATTTCATTTTAGGATAAAATGCGAATTTTATTTATTCAACTAATTTTTGACAGATGTCAACGTAATTTTGAGAGCTGTATAAAAAAAATTGTTGATAAATAGTGAAAATTGACATTCTGCAAAGAAGATTATTGAACTTTAAATAACGAAAAAGATGTTGATTGCACAACTATGACCATTAACTCTTAGTCCTTTAATTTTTATACATCTTTGAATGGACAAGAAATTTACCGTAAACTCTCCTGACCCCTGGGGAAATCGAAATCGAATGCTAGATGGACGAAAATGCGGTCGATCCATCGAATATTTAACACATTATTCGGTATTTTCGTTAGTATATGCACTCTCTATACATTCATGCATATGCAATGGCTGACTAAAGTTGGAGCGCGACTACTTAGATAGCCTATTTAGTTATTATCAAAGAGCATCGGATACAATTTCTAGTTTCACAAGTTCGAATTGAATGGATCGGATGAGAATCTAATGCGGTAAGGCCTGTCTTCGTGTGAGCGTGGATTTAAAGTGCATTTGCTAATTCATTATCTCCAAGCTTTTCTACATATTGTTTCCCTATATAAGCATGATTCGTGTAGAAGATTCACGCGTAAAAGCAATTCTATGCGTCAACTGGATTTGGCAACAATTGATCCAGATCTGCTGCCCTCCAAAGCTTTAACAATTTCGTTTGACCGTTTATGAGTGTAGAAAGTCGTCCAATCAGGTCATAATCGTATCGTTGGCTTATCAATTTTTTATTATTATATATAGCACGATGAGATCGCGGTGATAGTAATCGGCTAATTCCACCTGTCGCTACACGATAACGCCGACTGTCATCGCCGTTCGAACCGACTTCCGCTCGGAACGCTTGTCCGCCTATTCAGCGCTAAGGTATTGTACAGGCACATGAAGTTTTTGTCAATCGCATACCAGAAGCGCAGAAGAAAGAGAAAGCCAGGCTTTCGTCTTTCTTTCGGCAGCCCTTTTCGAGCATGTGCACCTCCGTGAAAATCGGACAAACGCCCACAAACACACACGGTTATACGCATATAACGCAAGCGAGAGCTCCTGGCACTCCCGACTGGCATAGCGGAGGCTTGCCTGGCACCAGGGTGAGGCGCAGCTGGTGGGCAGAGCGAAAGAGAGAGAGAGAGAGAGAGAGATAGAGCGGAAGAGAGGAAGAGAGGGAGAGCAGAGCAGCTCCGCACGCAAGGGCCATGCACCACGCGAGGGAGGCCCGGACGCATGCTCAGCACCTCGCGAACGGTGGGAGGGCAGGAGGAGGAGGAGGAGGAGGAGGAAAGGCTTGGAGTGCGTTCAGTGGAGCGCGCGACTTTGTGCCGTGAGCACGAGCTGTGTGCAGTGTACAGGAGAGCCGTTCGCTCGCTCTCTCTCTCTTTCTCTCACCCGCGGAGAAGCGCGCGCCGCTCGAATCTCGCGCGGACACCACACGGCTCTCGTGCAGCTCCTCTAAACATCGCCCAGCCTCTTTCCCACACACACACACACACGCACACACACCCACATACACACACATACACATATATATACATATATATATACATAGCTACGTGTCTGTGCGCGAGTGCGATACAACAGGACTCGATCGCGCTTATTTGCAATAGATAAATATAATCCTGATAATGGTGTTCCGAGTATAGATGATGTAAGGTTACATATAGCGGAGGCGCGAGGGAGTCTGAATTTTTCGTCCCCGCGACTGGTATTGGGCGTCAGTGATGTAGGCGTCCGACCTATAGAGTTGCCTCTCGGAGTGCTCTCGCACTCACCTGTGCCCAGGGGGGGAGCCTGGAACGAAACGAAAGAGAGGATCGTCGTCCTCGCGCAAAGGGCCTGCCTCGCCGAACACACGCGTACACGCATACACACCCCCACAGTGGATCTGCCTTTCCATCCTCTTTTCCTCGAGTTGTTCCGGTTTCACGGGTTGCGTTCTACGAGTGCGCGATCATTGTCGTTGTCCGAGGAGTGCGCGAATCACGAGTGTTGCGTATATACACATAGAAGTATATATATATATATATATATATATATATTGTGCGAACGCGTCCAGTGCTCGAACTCGCGCCGAGTGCGCGATCGTCTATTATTTCCTCATCTTCTTCAGCCTCCCGAATCGTTCCTTCCGTACAAGTCTTGTCTTCTCTTCACTGCCAGAATTCATCGTCTCCAGCATCGCAGGCGTACCGATCCCAGCCACATCCACGTACACAGACACACACACACTCCGATTCTCCGACGCATCGGCTATACGGTATAGTCCAGCGGATTCAACCGAACGAAACAAAGCAAGAGACAAGGATATAGAGGAGGCGATAGAGAGACCGAGAGCCGGGGCCGCGACGAGGAAGTTAGACGCAAGAATGGCCGATTGCGATGGAGGATGGAGGAGCGAGGATCGATCGGAAGCCCTAAAGTGCAGCAACAACAGCAGCGGCAGCAGCAGCAGCAGCAGCAGCAGCAGCGGCGGCGGCAGTGGCGTCAGCGGCCGCCCAAACACCGACAGCTCGGATTCACATGAGCGCTGACTTTTATCCACCACCTACGCACTGCGAACATCCATCTCTCTCACAGACAGCGAGTCTCACTGCGGTCAAGAGCCGAGGCGAGTCCGCGGAGTCCTGTAATCCCCCGCGTGGTGCCGGATCAGCTGGAGATCGGCCAACACACACACACACACGCGCACGCACACACACACATATATATATGTAAGCCGTGAGGAAGAAGGTGCAGGATGCAGGAGTGTACGGGCGCGTCGACGCCGAGGACGCGGCGAGCACGGCGAAAGACTCGCCGAAGAACGACCGAGTCGGGCGCTCTGGTTCTGCACTGAGGCAATATTGACTGCTGCATAGAGAGAGAGAGAGCGAGTGTACATCCATCAGGGTGGACGACAGCTGGACTGCTCGGGCCTCCTACCGCACATCCATTTTCTATTTATCGGAGGTGTGCGCGAGTGTGTGCAGTGCATTGGCCGCGAGATCGGCTGGTATATAAGCTCGAGGGAATCGGTATATCGCGCGCGAGGAGATGCTACGCCCCAGCTTCTGACGGACTCGCCTATATACCCATTATTGTTACATATATATACGCATACCTTTGTCTTTCAACGTTTGTGCGCGTGTCTCTCGCTCAGTCATACTGTCGAGCTGAGGGAAGGCAGGTCAGTAATGAATCGTTGCCTCTTTTTTATTCGGGATCAGGAGTTGGGTGTACGTGTGCGTGTGCGATTATTGGGAAGGGCACGAAGATTGTGTATGTGTGTGCAGACTTTCGGTGCAGGGTTTTCTTTTCTACCAGACGTCAAATTGTTTCTAAACTGGTTGCTAAGAGATACGAAAGCGATCTTTGAATTGGTTTCAATTTTCTTTGCCTATAACGATATATACATTTCAAAGATTATATTCTCATCATCTCGCGTACGCGTAACATTTTAAAATCACCTTATACTATTTTTATACAGCAGCGCTCTGATGCACTTCCTGTACTTAATACGCAAAGCTTACGTCATTTGATAATACAATAAACCTCGCTTATTGAAGATTCTATTATACACCGGCAGAGTGCAATTCTAATTTGAGATTCTACAGATGTTTGCCAATAACGTACTGCGATTTTCGCAATATGGTGAAAGTTAATTCGAGCGATCTAATTTATTTTTTTTATTTTTACCATAACGATGGCAAAAAACAAATGAATGCAAACTTTTTCGTTAATTCGAGTAAAATTGATACGTCGTTGCACCAAGTGAAAATAAACCACGAGAAATTCCGGTTTAAAACGCTAATATAATCGGAACGGAATCTATTTATAAAAGTGACAATGAATCACGGGTCTTTCGCTGCTGCTTATCGAACTCTAGTAATAGCAACTAAAGCAGCTATTACCTCCCTATACAATTTCCATGATCAAAACGATTAACAATTATCGTCGAAACATCAATTATACCGTTCGCTAACTCTTAAAGCCATCACGCAACGAACGAACATAAACCGGCTCTACTATTTTTATCTTTTTCCATTTCTACGAAGCTCGCGAAACGCACACGGGCAATGGTGTTTTAAAGTGCACCGCCAACCGTGCTGTAAAAAGTCGTAGAAGACGTATTCTACGATGACACATTTCCGTCGCGCGCAGCGGCTCTGAAAAACTAAACAAAATTTCATTTCTGCGCTGCACGCGCGTAATCCCTCATTTCTCTCTCTCTCTCTCTTTAAGCCGCGACCGTCACAGGGTCTACACGAGAATTTCAAATTATCGTATACGATATTCCTTTTGACGGAAGGGAGCGAATGCGCCACGAGAGCCTTTCACTGATAAAAGGAAACGCGCGACCGTGAAGATTTTAATCTTCCTGATGCACGTGTATAAAAGCGACGTAGTCTCGCGCGATATACGCGTTTGTAGAAAACTGAGCTCGGGCTTGTATATTTAAAGGCTTTTCAAAGATTCAATTAATTCCTTTTGCTCGCGGTGCGCGCGATTATAGTTGGCGAAATTTATGCGCTTATGCGACTATTTGAATGCTGTGTTGATAAAGTGCCGTAAATTATTGTTGTACCGAGGCTGCGCTCGAAACGTTTCGTATGCACACACAGACGCTCTTTATTATACTCTGGTTAAAATATATATTTACTTGGCTCTGCGGGAAATGCTGGCGGAAAATCTATTCTGTTTCGAGCAGCTTTTTATACGCTCATTATTAAATTTAACTGCACACTTTTTGCGTCGTTCGGTCGCGGCCAATGAATTCATTAGCCTATTGAATGAAAACACTGTTATAATGTGGCTCGATAAAGTTTACGCTACTTCATTTTTCATGCTTCCGACTTGGCGTATGCGTCACGTGCATTCACGTTTTACTCGATGGATATATATCGAGTGCGACAAGGGTTTCTTACTAAACCTCATTACTATACACTTTACTTCCTATTCGCGGATACGACGAGTAGCTCATTTTTTTGCGAGTTTTATATGAATAATGGAACTCATGCATTAGACGAAAAGAAAACGCATGCTTATTCCGCAGTTTGAAAATAGTGCAAAGTTTCAACGACGATGCGCATAAGCATTGTTTCGACATTAGACTTTAAAAATAAAATAGTGTAAAAATATAAAAGATAATTGGATATCGCGTTTCGAGCCAATCGGCTCCTTTCAAAATCATGCACGTAACAAAACCATTCATTTCCCGTGATAATCCATTCGTTATTCGTAATCCTATTAGCATTTTATACGTTTCGCTTTAAATAATATTAATTACATCCCAGGGAGCAGCATCCGAATTCACCAGCCGCCCGATATTTCAACTCTCGCAGCGTCAAATTTAATCATAGTCCTCGCATACATGCATATATTATAATATGTATATGTACATATAAATCAATGACCGATTGGATTTTCGAAAATTCAAAAGTAATTTATTCATCGGCGCACTAAAAGATATACGATCAGTTTGAAATTCTCCCCGCAATTTATCCAATGCAGTTCTTTCCTTACCCTCTCCCACACTTTTCGAAATTATTTACCAATTTGCATAAAGGTAGTTTGCATAAAAGCCTGTGTGTGTGAGTGTGAGCTCGCGAATCGAAGTATAAATCGATATATATAGTAATTCGTCGGAAGCGAGTTCCTCTCTTTATCGAATATATTGGGTTTATGTATATGTACGCGGGGACCGGTTATACGGCCGCAATTCGAGCGGTTCATTTTTGCACGATAATAATTAACGACGCGTACACGACCGAAATACGAGATCCGTCAAGGCTGCGCATGTTGATTTTCAATTTTCATAGATTGGAACGTTGCTTTTTCGCATTTTGTCCCACGCATCGCGTATTCGGGCTATTAATCCAAGCATCGGTGGGTTATTGGGTTGTGCGTGTGTGTAACGTCGCGGGGCCGCGTTCGTTTATTTATTTACGAGGCGCATTTCGCGAGGGCTTGAATTATTGATGAGGCGCACGCGTGCGTTGGGATCGTGCACCGATGCGCAGACTCTATATACCCGAATTTCGCGGACCGACTTTATCGGTTTTATATCTCTCGGTGGGTGAATATACAAGTTGAAATCGCTCGGCGATCGGGTTGATAATGATTTATCGACGTTCTTTTCTGCTACCTGGATCAGATTATCAGGTTACTTCGGCATTTTAAATACATGTTCGACACCGTGTACACCGAGTAAATAGTTTGACTCGTGGAATTTCGCTGAAGAAAGATATCGCGAACGACACGATAAAGAAAATGCAAGTTTTGTACAAAATGGCGCCTCAGCTCTTCTTGGAGCGCCAGGTTTTGCGCGCTGTGTGCAATGTGACATAACACGACGCGGTATATCTACGCGTTATGTGGACATCGGAAGGCTTTGTAATCGCGCGAGACTATCCCTATAATGGCGTTACGAACGACAAGTCCGTAACTTTCTATTGTTCGGCTCTCTCCTTCTCCCTTTTGTACACGCCTTGCATGCACGCGAGAAAGAGAGAGAGAGAATGTTTGAATGTTTGAATGTTTGAATGTTTGTGAGATGTTACGTTATTTGCAGCTATTCCGTATCTCTATCATAATCGGCGCGTATTCGTCTGTGTGCACGCGAGAGAGTCGCTTTGAAAGCAAACTTGAATTAACCGGTCAGCTCTACTTCGCGAGTTAATTAAAGCCTCGCGAGCTAACCTCGTTACATTGATTTTCACGCTATCCTGCTTCTGCACGACTTTTAGCAATGCATATGTATAATTAATATACTATTATAGTACTCTGTTTATTTTTCTTTTTTTATAAAAGAATTCAAAAAGTACTCGATGCAACGGCATAGTACGCCATTGGCCGCGTATCTCGATCGGAATGGTTAAACCACCCGCACAACTGTGTCCGCGGCGTAATCACTGAGTTACCACGGGGACACAATCATCCGCGCACTAATGCAGCCTATCCTATACGTGAACTTAGTGTTCGAGCAATCATGGAGCCGTATCGACGTGTGCACTTAGTCCATTAAAGATACAAAGTACTACATTACGAATGCTGTTCATGCGGACGCGCCAGATATTTACGTGCACGTAACTAACAACGTATTAACGCGTTTATTTAAACGTATACATATGAGTAAAAAAAACAGTTGTTTGGTTTCGTGAATCGCTATGTGAACGACATTCGGGTAAAATCGATCTTTTAAGTGTTGATTACTTTTACTGTTGCATTTACTTTGTGGACAAACGTTCATTGTGATAGTTAAAAAGAAAATTAGTTATTCATTGATAGAAGCAATTCTTACCAACACGTGATCATATTAAAATAACGAATGATTGATTTTGAACGAGTTAATTAGTACATGCTAACAGTTATTTCATAACAATGTATTCCATATTGGTTACGTTTCGAATTTCAAAATGCACAGGATATTTAATAAACGATGATAAATGCAATCGTTAAAGCCAAATTAGGTCGTCCGATATTGCACATCCACGATATAAACGAGTGTCTACTACAGATCGTGTAATTTTCAAACAGCGCCAAAATGTAACTTTTATACCGGGCTGTAATATATTCCATTTCAATTTGTGCTTAAAGTAGTAAGGTTCAAGCTCAAGCTAGACGGTCTCCCAACCGCTTTTTTTCCCCCTCGTTTCCCTCGACCCATCAAACGAGAACATTATATATATATATATATATGTATTTTTAATTAAGACACATTTCTATACCGTAAATGACTGGAGGCACCGCACAGATAGCGCCTCGATCCGCGGTCTTTTCACAAGCAGCTCTTGTGCAGTGTGCGTCGGCGGCGTCGGCAGTTCTTTTACACGCCCTAAACATCTTTTCAAGCAGTTAAAATCCAATTACTCTTGCCAGGGAGGGCTGCAACGCCCATTATTAGCCGTGAAAGCGCAGCTTTGCATTAAAGAGAAAAAGGAAAGTCGATAAATCGTGGAGAAAAAGAGAATCGGTCCGTTATACGAAGGGGGGGTTGGAAGGGGGAACAATCTTGGGTGGCATAAGCGACCGGTACTTACGGGATTAGCGAGTAACGCGTGCAGGAACATTAGCGGCCGTCGTATGTATACTGAACCGCACACGTGTATGTATATAACTGATTCGCGCGAGAGGCAGAGGCTATTATTGGCATTACACGGTCGAGGCGTGTCCTCTTTCTCTCTGCGAAATTTCGTGGGTGGAGAGAGAGAGAGAGACAAAGCGAGAGCAATGTTTGTCTTTCGAGCATTCCAGAGCTACTGCGCGTATATATATCGTCCGACGCTTTTATTATCGACGTCATTACTGGAGAATTTCTCTGGTGGTTCGGTGGCGCCGCTCCTGCACCCGCGTTCTTTTCTATTTTTAAATTTAATTAAGGTATACACGCGTGCGGTTGAGTTGCTCCGAGGTGAACGTTTCGAAAGCGATGGAATGCGGTGATAAACTGACTTAGCATAGCTTTTTTCGTGTTTTGATTTTACTATGTAGCCGCTTTCGGTTGGAATACGTGGCATCCGCTTCTAATTAATTTGCACGACCACGAGTCGATTAGCGTAAGCGCCGCCGCTAACTTTTTACCCCCAATTAGCTTTATCATCGTCAATTAGAAGCCATGGAGATGTAGTTATTTAACAATTCTGACGGGCAGGGGAAGGTTTTTTTTTATACAGGTAATTGAACGGGATAACTGTCGCTGCGAATTTTTAGCGAATTCTTTTTGCTCGTCTGCGATGGATCTTTATTCTATGCAGTCAGACGTATTTAAAGTCCGTGAATTCACGTAATTTCCGAGCCTGCATTTTCCTCTAAAGCAGTTTTATCGAGGCTTGTAATTGCAATTAACTTGTTACTTTTATCCTGCCAGCTGTAATTTCAACATTTTATTAGCTATGTGATAAGCGAAAGGTATTTTTAAAATATCCTATTTTGTTCGTTCGTTTTTTATGCGAACCTGTAGTTACTTTTGCTTTTCTCTTGTGCCCTGCAACTTTTCGCTAATGTAAATTAATGCTTTTTCGACCGATTGTTTATTAACGCCGCGTGCAAAAAGCGCCAGCGAATGCGGGATGAATTTTTGCCTTCGCACAAAGTAGCTATACTGAAAATCTTTGAAATTTTTATTTTACCAGAATAACGAGTCGCGATATTTACATGCATTTTTTGCCTATGCATGCGTAGCCGAGACGCACGAGTGTCGAGTAAAAATATTGCTTAATAATGCATTTATACGGTTAAGGTTTCATCATGCGTTAAAAAGATCATGGCGTCCGCTGATGAAAAGTGGCTTTATATTCTTTTATGTGTAAAAGGAAAGTAGCTAATTCGGGCTGTAGCGAAATTCGAATAACGGTCGAGTATTTCCTGTTGAAATTCAGTAAATGAAATTAAAGTGAAATAAAGAAATGTATAACGGCGTCTAATATCTGTAAAAGCTAACAATGCATATTCAGCATTTGCGTTATTAAGTATAATGGGTTTGTATTTTAGGTCGTATTTTCATTAATTCAGAGATTTTATCAATTTTAATTAAACATTTTCGTTCTGCAGTATTTAAAACCGTTGATTGGATTGGTACTGATTCGAGGTAAATTCTGCATCAATAAAAAAAAAAGTCATTTCAATTAATGTTCGTGCATTTTGTAAATCCCACAAGATTCTAAAATGTACACAATATCTTTTGCTGGCAAGAATTATGCGATCCTTCTAGAATCAAAAATATCGAAAAATCCGCCCATCGCACTTGTATCAGAAACTTTTAAACTACAGACTGTAACTGCATAAATGTATCTTTCTCGATAACTGCAGTTTACCAATTGAACCTTCAAAGCCGAATCGGTCGCGCTGCACACGCGCCAGTCTCATTACCGCGACTCCGATGCGAGAAACGTGTCCGGGTCGAAAATCGTCGTCGGCTTCTCGCCCCCCCCCCAGGAGATATACGGACAAGAGAAACGAGAGAATATCGAGTCTATATATGCTGTGTCGAGCGGGCGACGGACGTCGAGAGGAGAGCCGTCGCAGAGAATATCTATATACGAGAAGCTCAACGATGAAATATGCATGAGCTAGCGAGTGGCTCGGGGGCTTGCGAAATACTCGGCGAGAGCGAGCCTCGAAGCTTTTCATCGGTTTCAACTCTCGCCGCCTGGCCGCTTTCTTATATTGTTCGCGCTATGCTTTTTCATCCTCGCGTGTGGGTCGCTTCTTCTTCTTCTTCTTCTTCTTCTTCTTCTTCTTCTACTTCTTCTTTCTTACTCGTTCGTCTCTTACCGCGAGACTGTAATGTACTGCGAAACACATGATTCATGAGACTTTGGGATCGAGCGATTCTTGAGTTGGCGTGCGATTTAAGTTTTAAAGGAGTTTTGCATGCGGTTTCTCTATATATATACTACTGGGCTAACTGAAGGAATTTCGAATTGTGGTTTGTTTATTCGGAGGATTTAGCGGTGGTTTATCTTTGCGGTGTGACGTAAGCATGTGGAATTGGGTGTATTGTTTTGATGATTCGAGTTTATCGTTAGGATTAGATTACACGGGAGAATTTTCCTCATTAGACAAGTAGAACGAGTCGAAATGGTCCAGACGCAATGTGAATTTAATTATTGTAACTTAATCAAGAATAATAGCTGAGTATTTCAGATTCACGTGATAAATAAGTTGTAAAAGAATTTCGTCCAATCGTGACAAAAGTGTCGCAAGAATATGAAAATCATTTAAATGTATTAACTTTTGCGGTGTAAAATATAGCTTTGAACTTCTTTTTATAAACTTTCTCTACTTCGCATCTGTCGTCCAAGCATCAAAACTCTTATTAAACAAGTCGCTCTTAAATAATTCATGACTTTCCAGACGTAATACAGTCAAAATTTGAATTTTGATACGCGGAATTTTCATTTACTATCTCGCAAATATTTCTCGCTCTCAATTTTCATTTTGAAAGAAACGACAGGGAGAGAGAGGGAAAGAGGGAGAAAGAAAAGCACGTGCTAAAAACGAAAATGCTTTGCCAATTGAAGCGTTAAGGATAGGAGTATCCACGGCCTGTTTGGGTTTTGGCGTTGAGGCGTTGAAAGCTAGGCATTCGTCACGCGTGGCCGACAGACGCCCAGTCACCTAATGGAATGGGAGGAGGAGAGCGAAAAATATAATCCTGGACCGCTAAAAGTGTTTATGCGAGAAACGAGATATACGAGATGCGAGTGAATTTCAACTCGTTTTCCTGAAATAATATTCCAGCAGCCAAAATGACTTTCTCCCACAATTTATACCAATGCGGACTGATTAAGAAAATATCTTAAACCTATAGTTAATTATTCATTTGTACAACCCTCATCAATCTTCGTACGGATCCCGCAGCATTGGAGATATATTATTTTGTTTGCACCGAGGTAACCGTTCGACCTTAATTAATCACCGATTGCTTTATATCTCCCGGTCAAAGCGAGAAAAGAAACTCGCCGAGACAAGACAAAAGTAGCCGCTCGGTAATCACTCGCCACTTTAGCGTCTCGATAAAAAAGAAACAGCAAATCATCCCGTCACCCCCCTGAATTCCAATAAATCTACCCTCCCAAAAAAAAATTGGCCTCCCACCATACAAAAGATATATATATATACAGCCAGGCACGCAATTTCGCTGAACGTCGCAGCATCGCTGGCGCTTCTTTAATTAATTACGCAGACATCTTCCATTACACGAGATAGACAGATAGAGGGAAGAAGGGGGTGGGG
>UELU01135446.1:2718-14259 GCA_900490025.1 Megastigmus dorsalis
CCCCCCCCAGTATTTTTTCCTTTATTTTTATGCGCGGAGTTACTGATTATGTAAATAGTAGAGCCGATAGAGAAGATTGCTTTTTTTTTAATCGAGCCGTCATGCTTTTCGCGGAACTTGCGTAAAATTCGTAAAAGCTATATCGTGTATATGTTACAAGCAGCTCGTGTATGTTTTTTTAGTGGCTTATGAAGCGAGAGTTAATTACTTTTCCCTCCCGCGAGCTCCTTTGTATAATTAAGAATCATGCAAATTGGAATAGATATATACTTCGGCGAGAGAGGCGATTGTGTGTACCCATATACCGCGCGCGAATTGCAAGGTAACCGAAAAATATCGCCTCTTATACCTACATACTTTATTGCGTGGACACGAAGTTTCATGTTATATTATTTTATAACCGCCGCGCGGCAGTGAGTTTTAAGAGTTGCCTTGCCAAGCAAATAAAAATGTCCCATGACGCGTTTCATTTATAACGCACACCGGCCCCTGCACGACGGCATTCGAATCGTATATGGTACATAAAAATCTGATATCTCTGATACCCGAAGCAGCGTGGATATATATATATATATTTTTTTTTTTAATTATATCTACGATAGACTTGATTTGCCGGCACTAATAAGATATTTAAGAATGCTTACGAGATATGAATCTTTTATTCTGGTCAATACAATTAAAATTGACTATAAATCACCCAAGGTTGACTTGCAGTTAAAGCAATTAAGATAATTTATGATCGTAACGAGAATTTACATAAATGAATTATTTGTTGCATAGAATCGTGATGAAAAAAGAAAATAGAAGAGAAAAAAGTGATGCAGCTGAAACAGTTATCAAATGCTTTTTTGTTCCTGCCTAAATAATGCAATTATGTAAGACACTTTAATCAGATACCGAGCATAGTTTCCTACTCGCATTGTGCGCGAGAGTAAATGAGTTGTGATATTCCTTGGCAGCGTAATCTCAAAAGCTTGATCTCGCACAATTCGATTAGGAAGACAGAAAATGATTTATACGATCGTTCGGATGAAATTCCAAATATCCTCTCAAATTAAAATCAATGAAAAGAAGAATTATCTCACCTTAGTTGAGGATGTGCTGGGCTTGCCTCCGCCAGTGACGATCGCGTAGATCTCGACCCCGTACCACTCGACACCGGCCTCTCGGTCGAGTGCAGCTGCCGTCGACAGGACACCCGTTTTAGCATCGACGTCGAACAGTTTGTCCACTTGTGGTCCGTTCGCGCCGGCCGTCACATTGGTTACGTAATACTCGAGCTCCTCGTTGGAGCGTCGACTTCTCGCGTTCACTCGCAATATACTCGCACCCGCGGCCTCGTTCTCGTACACACTGCCCTCCAATTTTCCACCGTGTTCCCAAATAGGCGAGTCGTCACCTTCGCCCGGCAGTACGAGCGTCACGTATGTCTCGGACGACCTCCTCTCGGCCTGCACAGCCTCGTCGGTAGCTCGCACTCCCACCTGGAGTTTGGAGATCTTCTCGAACATTAGCGGCGATCTGGGCAGTCTCATCGTCAGAGCCCCGGTCTTGCGATGAATACGAAACATATCCGTGTAATTGGCGCCCAATCTCAGGAGTTCGTACGTGACCAGGCCGTTTGTGCTCGAGTCCAAATCTCTTGCTTGGAGCTGGGCAACTTGTATCTCTTTGCCGGGCTGATAAGCGATGCTGCTCTTAATTGGTAATATAGCCGCTGACATGCTGACGAAAATTGGTGCATTGTCGTTGACGTCGGTAACGATAACAACGACCGCCTTCTCGGCGGATAGTCTTGCCGAGCGGGGCTGAGCCATGTCCGTAGCGACTACGACCAATTTGAAGGTATCGATCTCCTCGCGATCGATCGGCAATAAAGTGTGAATTACGCCTCTCGTCGGGTTGATGCCGAATCGTCTCTTTTGATCCTCCGGGTCCTGACTAGCGATCGCGTAGGTCACGACTCCGTTTTCGCCGGAATCGGGATCCTCCGCTGTTACGGTCACGACTGGACGATGAACCGGAATACCCTCCAGTATTTGACGCACTATCGCGGTATTAGGAAAAACAGGTGGATTGTCATTAGTGTCGATTACGTCGACGATCAGAGTTATAACGCTACTGAGCCTCGGATGACCGGCATCGCTGCAGGTTACGTTTAACTGGTAGACCTTATGCTCCTCATAATCTAACGGTTTTCTTAGGCACAGAGCACCGGTTGTGGGATCGACGTGGAACGTATCGTGGCGATTGCCCGCCGAAATGGCGTAGGTCAATTCGCTGTTTGCTCCGAGATCGTTGTCGGTCGCCTGGAATGTCAGTAATTCAACGTTAACGGCCGCAGTCTCCAAAACCGATATTTTGGGCTTGCTATTCACGAACTGGGGCATATTGTCATTTTCGTCGAGCACCTCGATGTGCACAATCGCGCTGGAAGACAGGCGAGTCTCTAATCCAGCGTCGTGCGCAACGACCGTAAGATGGTAATTGTCTCGTGTCTCACGATCGAGCTCCCTCGCCAGAGATATTTGTCCGGTCGCCTCGTCGATCGTAAATTGCCCGTCGTGATGTTCCTTTTCCAGCGAGTAAAAGACGTCGCCGTACAAGCCCTCGTCCGCATCGGACGTATAGACCCGCAGCAGTTGGGTGCCCACGGCTGCACCCTCGCTCACCTGAACTTTGTACGGCAGTCGTTTAAATTGTGGCGTGTTGTCGTTAACGTCGCTGATGTAAACGCTCACTTTGACTCTGTCTTTGAGACGAGTGAGGCCGTTGTCGATGACGGTGGCCTCGAGACTAATAAAATCACTGCCGGTACTCGCGACCAAATGTTCCCGGTCGAAGGGATGCAGGGATTTGATGAAACCGTTGCGCGGATCAACTACAAAATCTTGTTGAGTAGCGGGCAGAGAGAAGGTTAAGTCGGCATTCCTGCCTACGTCACGATCGCTTGCCAGCAATTTCCCAACGAAGGTATCCGCGGGCTCGTTCTCGCGTAAGTGAAACGTGAAGCTGGAATTGCTGAACTGCGGGGCATTATCGTTCTCGTCAATGATGTGAACCACTACCGGAACAGTTGAGCTTCTCCTCGGATTTCCCTGATCACTCGCGGTAACTTCCAGGGCGTAGTAATCCTGCTCCTCGCGATCGAGTTCATTTTTCACGTAGAGCTGGCCATCGGGAAAAATACCGAAGCGCTCCTCGGCGTTACCATCGGTGACGCTGTAAAATATTCTCCCGTTGGCACCGAGGTCCGCGTCCGATGCTAATAATGCGAAGAACCGCTCGTTCACAGGTGTTGATTCAGGTAATGACGTCTCGTAGCTGGTCAATTTAAAAACCGGTGTATGATCATTCACATCCTCGATTGTCACGCGGATTTGCTGGGTAGCTGAAAGAGACTGAACGCCGGAATCCATCGCTGTAACCTCCAGATGGAGTATCGTTCCAGGCGGTGATTTTATTGGCTTATCTAAATAAATTATTCCTGAATTCTCGGCTATACGAAACTGTTGTCCAGGATTTTGCGTCAGTGAATAAGTTATACGTGCATTAGCCCCCGCATCTTTGTCCCGTGCACGAGCTAGGCATACTTCTTGACCTACCGCAGCGTATTCTTTCAGAAAGACTTCCTCCTCTCTTTCTTCGGTAGGGAACCTCGGCGGATTATCATTAATATCGAGAATAGTAATGTTTACGGTAGTGATACCATGCGCAAGACCAGTTCGTGCAGAAACTCTGAGACTGTAATAAGCCGTTCCCTCGCGATCAAGACAGCCAGCAGTGCTGATTAATCCTGAAAATTCATTTATTTTGAAGTTACCTGCTGGATCGCCAAAAACTATTGCGTAGGAGACTTTTGCACTTCCGTATGAAGTTACGTGAACAGTTCCCACTTCTCTTCCGAAAGATGGATTTTCGGGACAGTCTCCGCGATTTTCTGTAATTTTAAAATGATATCCATTGTACGTTCCAAATTCCAAATGTTCAAGACTTTCTTCACGGAGGATTTCGACTAAAGCATTTTTATCGGCAGACTTATCACCTGTATCTTTGGCAGATATTTTTAATTCAAATAAAATTTTATGCGCCTGTCTCAGTGTTCCTTGTAGGAAAATTTCACCGGTTCTTTCATCGACTGCGTAAAGACCTTCACCGCCAGATTCTAATGCGTATCTAATTTGTGCATTTTCTTTTGTATCCGCATCGGTAGCAAAAACTTTACCTACAAGAGTTCCCGGAATAGCGTCTTGGGATACAGGAAAAAAGTAATTTATTGGATAAAATACCGGTGGGTTATCATTTACATCTTCCAATGTTAGTAAAACTGTTGCTGTTGAACTTTGAGGAGGTGTTCCTTGGTCTTTTGCTATTACAAGTACGCGGTATTCTTCAACAGTTTCTCTATCTAATGCGATTTTTGTCATTAATTGTCCAGTTAATGCATCTAGAGCAAACGTTTTTGGGTAATCTCGTAATACATTAGGGTGTAAGCTGTACGCCACGCTTCCGTTTGTACCTTGATCATTATCAACGGCAGATAAAGTTGCTACTAAACTATTAGCTGGAGTATTTTCCGATAACGTGACTTCTACGATGTTTTGTGAAAATTTTGGCGCTTCATCGTTTTCGTCCAATATCGTAACGCGAAGATGAGTCGAAACGTATTTAGGATTAGGACCGCCATCACGTGCAGAAACTTTAAGCTCGACGCTTCCTTGTATTTCCCTGTTCAAGGCTGCAATAGTAGTTACCAAACCTGTATCTTGATCTATCGAAAACCAATTCTGCTCATTGCCAGATTCGAAATCATAATAAATTCTTGCATTCAAACCGGAATCCGCATCAGTGGCCGAGATACTAGCTACAAAACTGCCGATCGGCGAAAGCTCAGACAAGACAGCGGAGTATTCGCTCTGCTGGAACACGGGCTCATGATCGTTAACGTCATTAACGTGAATGACGAGGTAAGCTGTGGCAGATCTCGGCGGGGTCCCTTTGTCCGTTGCAACAATTGTCAAATTGTACATGGGAATTTCTTCTCGGTCAAGTCGTCCGTTGACTCGTACGATATGAAAGTTTTGAGTATTATGACCCAACTGAAAGTGACCCAATTCATTACCAGCCCTGATTTCAACAGTAGTTTCGCCATTGAGCCCTTCATCGCTATCCCTGATTCCAACTGCAGCGACTAAGGAATCTTTAGCAGCATTTTCATCGACTGTTGCAAATCCAGTAGTGGGTGGAAAGTAGGTGAAGTTGATTTCAGGATCGTGATCGTTGGCATCTAATAAATTCACTGTAACGTATGTTCTTCCGTCTTGCCTGGGCGAGCCATGATCACGCGCAAATACAGTAATTACACAGCTCTTAGGACATCCCCCACCAGGTCGTGCAATCGTACAACTCTGCTGTGGACAATCGAGTACTTCAACGGTGACTATCTCTCCTGTGTCTGGATCTATAGTAAATTGCCTTTCGTTATCTGGCAAGTAATAAGTTAATTTTGCGTTATCATCTGTGTCTTTATCAACAGCACGTACTGACAACACATGAGTACCAACAGGAGCACTTTCATTGAGTGTAACTACGTAGTCACTTTGCTGAAATACAGGCGGATTATCATTAACGTCGAGTACGGTAACATTAACGAGTAAACATCCCAGTTTTGGTGGACGACCCCTGTCTCGTGCACAAACATTCAAAGAATAATATTCAACTTGCTCCCTATCCAGTTTCCCAGTAGTTTCCAAATGCAGATACGATGTTTCTCCGGTGGGATTTCCCGTTACGGATAATCGGAACTTGCCGTCTGTGTTACCGTTAACAATGAAATAGTCATCGGTGACTCCGTTCTCCGGCGTGTCTTTATCTGTCGCAGCGTCCAGTAGAAGCTTTGTACCAGCCGTAGCGGACTCTGAGAAACTGACAGAAATACTGGACTCGGGGAATTCCGGGGCGTTGTCATTAATATCCAAAACCAGTATCCTGACTTCGATAGGATAGGTGGGCTGACTCGACAGTACTACCAGGTCAAACCTATCGCTCAACAAAGCTTCTCGATCCAGGACCATTGCTGTTCTAATGTCACCAGTGACCGGATCAAGAGTGAACTCCTTGGGAGGTTCATTGAACCGGTAAGTGAAGTCCTGAATCACGGGTATCGTGCCGACAAGCGTGCCCTTGGGCTCACCCTCTTTAATTTCCAATTGAGCCCTTTTGTCGACTGCTCGGCTCTGCATTGTCAAACCCACTTGAGGCGCATCCTGTGGTAGCATGATGGAGCGCCTCGGTACCAGGCGTGCTACCTTTTGGGGTAGGTTCGGCGAGCCGATCGCTTCGTCCTCAAGGCTGGTGTTTGCCCGTGCGCCATTTTGACCAGCGAGAGCCAGTAGCAGAGCGAACGATAACAGTCTCGGCAGCATTTCTCTACTCGTTCTTTTCTCGCGCTCTCCTTCTCTCTCACTTTCTGCTCTCGTCTTCTGGCAGAATATTGTCTGCTACCTGTCGCAGTGCTTCCTCATCCTTGCCAACCTTGTTTACCTTTTAACGAGATAAGGAATTTAAATTCCTCATGTCAGTGGCATTATCGTAAATGTATGTGTATACTTTTTTTTCCTCAAGTCTTGTATCAGAGGTACAAAAGAAATGCGAACACTGGCGGCAGATGCAACATTTTAATTATTATGCGTGCAAATGCATTAATAAAACGAAAGTAGATTTTTCACGAGATTAGAATCGAGCGTATACAAGATGGAAATCTTCTTCTCCGAAGTGGGGGCACTGACCGGCGCAGCCGCGCCTCGCACGAGACGCGTTTCCAATCTCACCGCGAGTCGCTGGATGGGAAAAATGTTTTTCAGCGATTCACACTTCCAACTGCTTCCACTGAATTATTCCTTAATCATTAATCGATAGCGGCACAATTTATTTTTCACTCGTGACAGTTTCTATTCCAAGAACGGCAGCTATCTGCTCTTTTTTATCCACACGCAGCCAATACGTGGAAAAGAGAAAAGGCGCAACCAACCACCGGCTGAGATTTAGCAATTCCCCGACCCCGACGATCAACTGCACTGATATGCTCGCGAACTTGAAATTCTCGAGGGCAGCTATTTGCAAATTTGGCATTCCGCGAACACGCGGTTTCTCCCCCCGTTTATTTTTTTTTTGTTGCGCCTCGTTCCGTCGTGCAAAGTAGGGTCTCGCAAAATAGCCGTGCGAAACAGCGACTTAGAATTTCATTTCCATAAATGCACGCCGTGCACGAGAGATTCCTTATCTTGGCTCCTTATTTCCCCCTTTCCTTTTCTTTTTTTATAAGCACAAACGAGGCAGATCGTCGGCCACGGTTACACCAGCACTCAAAAACTCCGTTCCTTTGCACACCTCGAGAGATGCACCGCGTGGCCCTTTGGAAACGCAGACGAGAGAGTTGAGAAAAAAAACAAGGCGAACAACAACAAGCAGCAGCAGCCGAGGCCTCAATACTCCCGTACATATATATATATATATATATACTTATATACAGGTATATCTCGCGCGCAGCAAATTCCTCGTTCGTATATACACAAGAGCAGCGAGAGCCCGAGGAGTAAGTACAGATATATACACACACACGTATACACACTCGGTATATGGAGTCCTCGAAGAGCACACGGGATATCGCGGACGCACGGACACGAATAATATCGAAGTCGCGGGTCTTCTCTCTTTCCTCTCTGCAGAGATCGAGTTCACCGGCCGAACGGAGCCAGTGCCTAGTCGCAAATATACATATATATCAGTGCTCGCTCGCAGAGACGGTCGCGGTCTGTAGTAGCAGCGGCAACAACAACGATAATTGTCGAAAAACGGGCTCCGGGGCCCGCGCGCTACTCAGTGTGGCCGCGCTCGCGCATACGGCGGCGAGGCAGAGAGAAGCCTTTCTTCGAGGACTGACCCGACTCGACTGGAGTAAAACTGCGCACACCGGTCCCAACTCCCAGCGAGTCCGAGAGAGGTGCGCGCGCGCGCTCCTTGAGCTCGCGCTATACGCCAAGGAGAGAGAGAGCATTCTTTAGGCTGGCTGACGCCATCCCTCTCCGATCCATCGGGCCCAACGGGCATTGCGTTCTCTCCCTCTCGCTCCCTCTCACCTGCACCTCTCGCTCCAGCTCGAGAGCTATACACTCGCAGCGCGCGAGAGAGCGAGCCTCTTTATCGCTCCTTCCTTCTTTCTTGGCTCTCTCTCTCTCGCTCTCTCTCTCTCTACAGCTCTTGCTCGACGATGATCCCCACTCCTCGCTCGCGCTCCCTCTCCCTCTTTTTCTCTCCACTTGTGCTCTCGCGTGGAGAGCTTTTTTGTCTCGCTCCGTTCAACGGAGAGAACACGGGCCCTCGATCCTTCCCACTTACTCCCTCTCTCTCGCTCGCTCGCTAGCTGTGCAGCTCTCGCGGCTTCTCTCTCTCTCTCTCTTTCTCTCCGGCTCCCTCTCTCCCGCTGCTTCGCGCTCAGAGTCCCGGGCCCCACGCTCATTCCTCTGCCGTCGTCCTGCAGAGATATTCTACCTTTTGCCCTCGAGGAACCGAGCAATGCAGCGGCTCAGGTATGCAAGATGGCCGCCGCCGATCGGTTCGCTCTCGCACTCCTCTCTCTCTCTCTCTCTCTCTCTATGGTCTCCCGCCAGGTAAGGGAGTGAGAGGGAGCGAGAGAGCTGACGCGAGATACGTGTGTGCGCGCTCGGTATCTGCCACACACTACATGCACGTGCTCTCGGGGTCCGCTGCGCGCACTAGTGAGAGAGAGAGAGAGAGAGAGAGCAGGGCCCCGCGCGCGCTCCAGGCATATGTATATGTAAGCTCGCGCTTAGAGAGGAAGAAAGCGAGATGACGAAGAGAGACAGACTGAAATAACAAATAAGGGGAATGTAACTTAAAAGAGAAGAGGATAAAAAAGAGGAACGGAGAAGAATAAGCGAGAAAGAGGAATGCGAATACCTATATAGATATATATATATATATATATATACGTGTGTGTACACGTATGGATTTGTACACCATGAACATGTATGTACATATGCGTTCGGATATGCATGCAATAAAGAAAGATAGAGAGCAAAGGGGAAAGAATGAGTGAGAAATAGATATGTAAAAGTGTATACATGATGCGTGCAGGCCATACAGAGAGGAAGAAGCGCGAGTATATATATACGATGTGCAGTGGTGGAAGGACCGACGAAAGAGCGGGAAATTCGCTGTGAGAAGTGGCCGAGGGAAAGAGACGGACACGCATTGCACCGTGCATTCGAAGCTTCTCCGCGCGGTAAAGCTCTTCCCTCTGCGGCATCGACCTCTGCTATACTCTCTAACTCGCGATTCTCATTTCTCCGTTGGCTGTCTATGCCGTTGGTTCTGTCGCACGCTGTATAGGTACGTGCAGTCTCTCGCGAGCGAACCGCTGGGTCCAGCGCGCAGCCGCGGCACGGAGGGCCGTATGGGGCCCGGCGGGAGAGAGAAAGAAGAGAGAGGAGGAGAGAGAGAGAGCGAGCTCACGGGACCGATGGCCACTTTTGCGCCGCGCGCTAATCCGCGTTGCCGATCGGCCGCGCGCCAGCTTCTCTCTCTCTCTCTCTCTCTTGCCTTCTTCCTCTCTTGCTGCTGCACTTATATGCGATTTAATGCAGCAGCGGTGGCGGCGGCAGCGGCGGCGGCGGCGGCGGCAATGGTGGTGGGTACGGGGGAGAAAGAGAGAGAGAGAGAGAGAGAGAGAGCGCGTGGGTACTTGAGGTTTACGGGAATGGAAGGCTGGTTATTAGGTGTTTTCGGCTGATTAATGGACCGGCCTTTTTCGGGGATTCTCGCTACCGGCGGATGATCGCTGCGTGTGATTGAGTACTGCGGGAGAAAGAGAGAGAGAGAGAGCGAGAGAGAAGTGGAGGAAGAAGAACGAAGAACGAAGAAGAGGAGGAAGAGGCAATGAAGAGAGAGAGAGAGAACGAGCGCTTTTCGGTTTTAGACGAATGCGCTCGCCGCGATCATCGACAGGGCGACACGCGAGTTTCTCGGCTGTTTCTACGTATATACACGTACCTATATAAGCGGGGACTCGCCAGAGCTCTATCTCTCTCTTTCTCTTTGGCTTTGCGTATATATATATATACGCTATACGCGTGTTTGTGTGTTTGCACTTCATTTTGTGTAGCGCGGTGTGTAAGCCGCAGTAATTAATGCCGTCCGAAAGTTTTAAGAGAGCGTATCGTGCGAACGAGCGGGCGCTCGAACACACGCACATGCGAATGTTCGTGTATATTTGCGCGTGTGTGTGTGCATATTGAAGAGGTTTTTTTAACGTACGAATTCCGCGACGTTTCGGAATTCGAATTTTTGACTTTGTTCATTGATGCTTTATCACACTACACTATCTATATCTATATGTTTCTTAGATTTACTTTAGCTACGGTCTAATTTGCACTTGAAGATAATGATGTTAAAAACCACTTTTTGCATTAAAAATAGAAATTTCTAACAAGGTCCAGTTTAATGAAAATTTAAAATCCTGCAACGTTTTGGGTATCAATAGAATTACTGTTCTTACTATTTAAAAATATTCTTTTAAATACAGATTCCTTTACAAGTTTTATTTTCTCTTATCTTAGTCACTGCAGTTACTTTGTATTTACTTACATATCATTCTTGACATTGATTTTGCTGTACGATACTTTCATGTTTTTAATGAAAATGCAGATAACGAAGTACAAAATAAATAAAGCTTAACGTAATAAAATCACAAAGTAGATATACATCGCCGCAAATAAAGGTGAAAGGTTTCACTGCACTAATCTTTATAGTTAATAGCACCTGATAACTATAACTTATTTAAAAAATACTCGCTGCACCATTCCAAGCTATGTTAAGTGCGATATAAACAACATGTACGAATGTTATATCTATACTTGATATTTCCTTTATTAGAATTTCCTATAGTATCATGGTAACATAAAAATGATAAGTATAACGTTTCTAGTGGTGTTGTAAACCATTTTTAAGGATTAAGCGCATAAAGTATTGGAAACAAGATTATTATTGCGCTCATTTACTTACTTTAATTCATATATTTAATATTTAATTTATAGAATGTTTACTTTGAAGTTAATTAAGATATTCAACGCGATGTGAATATAAATCAATCGATTTATAATCACATTTAAAATATACGGATTTTTTAATTTCATATATACATTCGTATCAAGCGAAATCGTACAATATTTACAAATAATTACACATTTACGAAGCAATTGGATTCAAGATATACGATTGGTATCGCACAGGAGTATAGCTAAAAATTCGGTGTCAAATCACTTTTCGCCGCACGTTCTCTCACTGCCTCTTCGCACCACCGATGCTCAATGGAACATTGTGTGCTGAACGTCGGGGGCGAGACTCGATTTCAGTGAATTACATCCTCATTAATTAAGCTGCACGTGTTTGAAGTTCAGCAAACTCGTCACGCCACGCCTTCACCTGCAGCTGAGTGAGAGAGAGAGAGAGAGAGAGAGAGAG
>UELU01135489.1:0-18797 GCA_900490025.1 Megastigmus dorsalis
TTCAAACAGCTGTAGTTCGGCTTCTATAGCGTTTTGGGGGCTGAAATTTGGCGCACTTTCATATTTTGGGAAGTACATTAACATACCTAAATGGCAGCCAAATCGGCAGACCCCTCGCGCCTACATTTTTAAAAAAGTATTAGAATGACCCATATATATATATATATATACATTGTAATTGTAACACTGTAATTGGAGTAGGCCGATACTAGAATAGTATCGACCAATGATCGATGGCCACGAGAGGAGAGGCTGGAAGACGAAGACCTTCGAGGCGAAGAAGACGCTTCGCATCGCCCCATTTCGCCGACAGCAGCAGTAGCAGCCAGACGCAATCTAGTTTTCCCTTCGCGAATTGTAAGCACGTGGAGAAGCCGACACCACGCCATTTTTCTGTTCTTTCCTCTTGTGGGTGATAAGAACTTTAGAAGAAGGCACGGACGTAGAGGACCAAAGGACTCAGCCTCTAAAGTAAGTGGGTTATTTCGGCCTGTGCGTGAACACTAGTTCGGCAGGCCCGCGCCGTCGTATACTCTATCTCACGGGTTCGGCGTCCCCTTCGGGCCGCCATTGTCAAGGTCGTCGGACGCGTCCAGTACCAGGACGAGCAGGAGAGGAGCAGTGGCCGGTAGAGCGAGGAGGAGGTCGGGAACACCGCAGTCATTTCTTTGAATAAATAAATTTTATCTCTTTTATTTTAAATAACCGCGTTCTGCGTTTTGTGATCCTTCGCGACGTTCCCTTTCCCCCTCGCATGCCGTCGTTGTGTCGTCCATGCGGGTTTCTGTAATTTTTGTCGATCGCGGTTGAAGCAGCGGAAGATACCGAGCAGGACTACGTGCGTGTTGTCCAAGGTTTCGTCAGCGTCTGTTTGCGGATCTCCTCTGGGAGAAAGGGTTCAATTAGCCCGGAGAAAGGGGGATTGCCAGGTGCCCTTAAGGTATAAAATCGGCAATCCCAAAGAGAGTAAGTGAGGTCATTGTGCGAATCTCGCGGAGAACCGCACCCCGGATCGAGTTGGATCCATTAGCTTTTTCCCCCCAATAAACTACCATAACAAATGGAGCCCAACGTGGAGCCAAGCCAATAGACGCGGCAAAATATTGACGAACACGCACTTGCCGGTAGCTGGGAGAAGTGGGCCGGAAGTTGGGCAGTGGCGAAGTGGTCGCGAAAAATTTATTGGGACACGAACAAAGGGAAGGAGTTTCGGATTTCGTGTTGAGCCGAATATTTAGTCGCGAAGTCGCCTGAAAAACTTCCGTTAATAGAGATAATAGGAAAAATTATAATTTGTCGTGAGATAACCGCCGGCAGCCAGGTAACTGAATTGTGGTCGGTTAGGGGACGGGCGGTCGCGACCAAATTTTAAAATTCCTATTTTATGTTTTCTTGTATGTGGAAATGAGTGGAAAATTTCCGTGCGCACGTGGAAAATTTCGGTGGGACGGTAGGACGGTGGTGGACGAAGTGCAGACGTGGAGGCACTTCAAGAACAATTTCCGGCTGCAGTTCGTGGGAGAACTAGACAGAGAAGACCTGCTGGAGGCCTTACGCAGGAGAACCCAAGGGAAAGGCGAGAAGATATCAAAGTTCATCTCCAATTTTAGATATATGATCGGGTACTTCAAGCGCCCATCGTCAGAGAGGAAACAGCTGGAGATACTGTATAGGAATTTGTTGCCGGAGTACCGCAAAACGATTAAGCATTTGCCCCTACACTCGATAAACGACATCAAGAAGTATGGCCGGGAGTATGAGAAGGAGAAGGACCTACATAGTTGCTATGCGCCGCCGCCAACAAGCGACAAGATGGACATTCCAAATGCTGGATACGAAGAAGCCAAAAGGGGTGTACGTGTCGCCCTCATGGATGAAGAGGATGAGTCGGTAGAGACGGCGAGCGTGTCGAGGATACCACCGAATAACAAGCAAGGAGCCAAGAAACCGAAGCCCATTAGAAAAGCGTCAGCCGAAGGGACTACCAAGGCCCCGGTGACGGTATCGTAGGTTAGTACAAAGGAAGCCACCCAGTTACCGGTCACCCTGGCCGCCACGCCGGTAGAGACGGCGGCCACCACGCAGAACGCAGCACCATCGGTAGCGTACGGGACGAGTAGCCAGGGTGTACGTGGCACAAATCCATGGGCCACGAATGCGCAAGGAGTTCGTGGCGTGTGTTTTAATGCTCACGATCAGGACATAGAGCATCAGAGTGCCCCGACGCACTGCGTTTCACCTGTGGCAAGGCCGACCACATGTCGCGGGATTGTCCCCTGAAGGGCCAACAGAGGGCACAGAGTTGCCAGGTGTGTGATACCCAAGGTCTCACCTTCAAAACGTGCCCAAAATGCGCCAATTTACGCGCGAAATTAGGAAACGAGTAAGCTGGGAAGTCGCAGAGTGTCACACCCCCCAAGCTGGTACACCAGGGACATCAGATGAGGCGACAGAACGTCGTAGTCGAACTGCCACGGGACAAGCCAGGCCAAGATAAGCCAACAGCGCCGTGGAGAGAGAGAGTGGAAAATAGAAGGGGAGAGAGTCATCACACGAAAAACTGGCATGGGGAAACCTTTGCAGCGACACCGAAGCCGTCGATCGAGAGAAACCCACGCAGCCAATCTGGAACGCTGCCGGAAGAGGAGCGGGAAAGGACAGGGTTAACGTGGAAAATTCGATCCTAGGAGAGGAGAGGGCTGTGCGAGGCACAGTAGAAAGTGCGGAAGAGGACGACGAAGAAATTGCCGGCATGTGTGTAAAGAATCGGAATTTTCTCACGGTAGTCCTCTGAGGCAAGTCGTACCGAACGCTATTTGACCCAGGGGCCATGGTGTCACTAGCAGGGCCGGAAATCACGAGGACGTTTCGAGATCGCCTAGAGCTGACACAACTAGCGGTACGAGGAGCAGTAGGAGGCCTGAAGCAAATGGCAGAGTTGCTGAGGATGAGCATAGAGGTAGACGGACACACCGAGGTATTTCCAATACGGGCTCTTACAACCTTGGAGTATGACTTATTGTTTGGCATGGATTTCTGCAAGGTGTTTCAGTGCGAGGTGAAGTATGGAAGTTACTGAAGTTACCATATATGCAGAATGTGCAGGGATCTATGAGATGAAGGATGAAGAGAGAGAGCTGGTGGCCAGGATAGTAGAACGATTGGTGCCAGAAAAGACGGACGAGCATGCAGTGACGGATCTCACAGAGCATTCGATCGTCGTCCAGGGAGCCCCACCAGTCAAGCACAAACTACGTCGGATGTCGCCAGCGATGATAGAAATCGCCCAGAAGGAAGAGGATCCAGAGAAGGTAGCGCAGGTAGTTAACTATCCAGCGCCGCAGACAGTCAAGCAGCTGAGGCGTTTCCTCGGCATGGTCGGTTGGTATTCGAGGTTCATTGAGAAGGACTCCGAATGGAAGGTGCCGCTAGTCAAGCTTTTGAGGAAGGATATGCCTTGGAAGTGGCAAGGGGAACAACAAGAGGCTTTTGACAAGTTGAAGAGGGCGCTAACAAAAGCGCCAGTTCTTGCCAGGCCGGATTTCTCAAAGCCATTCTCCATACAGTGCGATGCCAGCGACTATGCGGTGGGAGCAGTATTGACGCAGGAGGGAGAAGATGGTGAGCATCCAATAGTCTATGTCAGCCGAGTACTTATGCCAGAGAAAAGAACTACACCACGACGGAGAAGGAATGCTTAGCACTAGTGTGGGTCGTGAAAAAGCTGAGACCGTATATTGAGGGACAGGTTCACGGCTGTGACGGATCATAGCGCGCTGAAATGGCTAAAAACAACGTAGAAGCCGACAGCCCGGGTAGCAAGATGGCTACTGGAGTTACAGCAGTTAGACTTCATGATTGTGCACAAGAAAGGAGCACTCAATCACCTGCCGGACGCTCTGTCACGAATGTTCGAGTTGGAACAAGCGCAGGCAGCCGCGTTTGTGGAGATCCAGGATCCACACTACCTAAGGATCCTGAAAGGAGTGATTGAGACACCTCATAAATTCTCAGAGTGGAAGGTAGAAAATGGGCTACTGTATCGCCATAGAAGGGATGCACTGCTGGACCCTATCATCACGCCGGAAGAATATCGACGAAGAGTGCTACGAGATGCCCACGATGAGGCATCGGCCGGACATCTGGGCAGAGAGAAGACGTATGCCCGCGTGCTCGCGAATACTACTGGAAAGGTGTGTGGAATGACGTACCCCAGTTTGTCACGCAATGCCAGCAGTGACAGAGGTATAAGTTATCGCAGTTGGGTCAACAAGGGTTGATGGGCCAGAGGATAGTAGAGAGGCCGTGGGCCGTGGTAGCAATAGATCTGATGGAGTTCCCGCAGAGCAAGAATCGACACAAGTATTTAGCCGTATTGTTGTGTGAGTGAGGAGTGGTTAACAGGGAGGTGATGGCACTAGATAGGGACGAATAATTGAAGGTGTTTAATACTGTGAAAGTAGGATGAGAGTGCAATGGAGTGCAGATCTAGTTGTAAGGAGCGGTTGGTGACGAGGTCGATGGCGTCACAATATATATATATATATATATATATTTAAGGTTTTAGTTAAAATTAGTATCTTATTAAAATTTTTAAAATGTGCAGATTTGCATAAAATAGTAATAATTTAAATTTTAAAATTTAGCATTTTATATAAGAATCGGTTTTAAATTGAATTCATTATTAAATAAAGTTAGTGGTACTTATAAAAAATGCGGAATCGCATAATTTTATATAGTTAGATGCACTTATCCCCTCTTTTCCTTAAAATTTAACGGTCCAAACGAGTATAAAAGAGGGTATAATAGCACGAAATATATCACTCGGTATCGACCAATAATGGATAGGAGAAATATTTTGCATATTATTATTAGAGTGCTAGGGTTCGCACTGGAGCCAGAACCAGCGCTACGTCTATTTTGCGACGAAATGTGGCAAAAAAAATCTTGAACTTACAGAGCCTGCATAGCTACAATTATCCAGGCATCTGCGTATGAGTGGAGATAGGGATTTAGGCTCTGTACGCGTCATACAACGCCTGCGTGTCTACATCTATCCAGACGTCTACGTATGGATAGAAGCAGATATTTAGGCGGCTCATAGGCAATAAGCTTAGCGTATGGATGGTATTAACTGTTTAAGGGGCTAGTCTAGTTTCTCGGGTGGAAAATGGAGGTGATTTTCCGAAACTCATACAAAAGAAATCATGCGGTCAAATATTTTAAAATTTTAATGATATATTTAGATACTATTGACGAGTTAATTCACAAAATTTCATCAAAAAATATCGACTGTAAGCCGAGTGATACGCTCCGACATCGAGTCATCCAAAAATGAACTAGTAAATCGGCTGCAGTTGTAGAGGTCCTCAGAATGCCAGAAAATTTTTATTTCACGTTAAACTAGATGACTTTCCCCGTACCATGAACTAGGATACTTTGAAAATATTAAAAATTATAAAAATGGCAGCGTTTTGAAAAAAAATTCAATTTTTCACAAAAAAAACTCGTTATTTGCTCGGCAATTTGTATTTTTTGAAATATCAAAAAGATCCTAGTTCATGGTATGTAAAAACATGTTACGAATATTCGTGCAAAATTTCAAATCGATTCGTTAGATTTTCTTTGAGCTAGAGCTGCAGCCGTTTTTTAAAATGCAGTTTTGAGAAAAACGCGTTTAAAGTTTTGACAATTGATTTTTCGATTATAAAATTTAATTTTTGATACTTACAGTTTGGGAAATTGTTCTCCGAATAGTATACTATCGAAATAGGCAAAAAAAAATCGATTTTTTGAAAGTTGTATAGGCATAAGATTCACGCATGGCTGGAGGCAACTATTCAGGCCTTGCATATGCATAAGTTTTCGTATGCACGCACACACATACACACAGTCATGCACGCACATACTCACACACACTTACACGCACACACGCACATGCCCATACAAGTTTTGGGACGCACATAAGATTCTGTGGTCACACATAGCTTTTCATGGCATAAATATAATTTCAATTACTGTATTAACCGCGTAAATATGTTTTTATTTTCAGAATTAGATCAAATGCTTGAAGATAGTGAAGGTGATGCTATTCTTGCACAGTGCCATCTAGGTGAGGAGCACAATTCATTGGTTAGTGCACATACTCACACACAAGTAGGCATGAAACAAGACAGAATACACCTGCAACTGATGCTTTGAACTCTTCTTGGTCGGAAGAATCATCAGATACAGTAGATGTACCGGGTGATGATACTAGTGCCCTGGAAAATGAATATAAGTGTGCAGACAAACAAAATACCTTGACAACTTATCAAGAAGAGTATTTAATGTCTGTTAAATTATAGTTAATAACACGCAGCAGCAGGTATGCAGTAGTCAGCAAAGGAACGATAATGAGCCGAGGTCTCATATTACAATCCATGAGGAAACATCGTAATTCTACAGACGGTTTCAGCTGGAAGGACGAGTATTCAAGGTTTCCATAACACAGGTGCCACCCGATGCAGACGTCTACGCATGGATGGAAGCAGCTATTCAAGCATTGTGTAGACATGTGTGCGGTAGTGCAGCGTCTACCGATTATATAGAAATATCCGTACATTCAGAGCGTTTCCGTCAAGGAGCAGTATGATTTTCTTTTAGGTTAATGCGAGATTTCACGCCTAGCGACTTATTCGATATGCTATCAAGTGTCGCGCTGAGCAACGATAGTTTTGAGATAGATGATATGCTGGTAGAGGATGTGTAAGTCTCACGTCGGATCAGGTTTCCAAACGGTCAATTTTGACTATTAATAATACTGATAGTCTTTGTCTCCCTCGCTCACTTGTCGCCGCTCACACACATGCTATTCGTGGCCAAATTCGAAGTGGTACACTGCAAAATGAGTGGAACAAAATTTGATGGTGTACGGGTAAATATCAAAAGGAATAAGCTGAAAAACTTGTAAAAGCAGCGGGTGTTATCGTACCAGATACAGGGTGTGGCATCAAAGAAATAGAGAAATTTCAACAATATTACACGCCTTTTGACGTTGCGATTATTGTTTACTCATTTAAAAATTTTGCTCGTGGATACAAACCCTTTTCCGATGGTGCAAAATTTTTACATAATGCTGGTAATGTTGTTAGATACACGCTCCGAATAATGTATTATGAAGAAAAAAAACATGATCAGCCTATTCTTAATTTACTTGCAGCTTCCGACAGTCGAGCGTACTGCGTAGCTTGTAATTTGAAATCTACTCTGCAGGAAAACCATAAATGTCCGCAAAAATGTTCACAAAGCCTAAAAAAATTTATCTTACGAAATTAATCAAGGCAAGATAGAAAGCGCGCAAAGTGAGGGAATATTTTTTGGACAATTGTGCTTTTCAAAGCATTTAGAGGCAATCTTTCGACAAAAATCATACAGTCTGCGAGAGTATTAAAATTTGCAGGAAATGCTGTAAAACGGTTCGATGTAATGATAAAGTGCTGCACGATTGTAACATTATTTTCTGCAAAATTTTGATGATAAAGTGCCAAATTTATGTGCTGTTCACAAAGTTTGCACCGCTTGTCTGGGCGATGAAAACATTTCAAATATCTGCGAAGTTTGTGGTGTAAGGAAATACGTATTCAACACTGATCCTGTTAAGCAGCTCGTGGATCTAGCTCTGGAACACAGAGAAAGAGTAAAACAAACAGTTTGTGTAGCTCACAATGCCCAAGGTTTCGATGTGCAATTTATCCTGCAGCACTTGTCAAAATGTCGCTTTATTAGGGATAAGCCAGCGATAATTTTAAATGGCACGAAAATAATTTTAATGGAGATTTTACACGTGAAATTTGTCGATAGCTTAAACTTCCTCCACATAATGAGCTTGAGTGCTCTATTGAAGGCCTATGGCATGGGAAGTATTGAAAAAGATACATTCCCCCACCTGTTCAAATACTCCTGAAAATAAGAAATACGTGGTTTCAATGCCTCCAGTATCAGCATATTCACCGGACTCGATGAGAGTGAAGGAACGTAAGGAATTTTTACAATGGCACAGCGAAAAGAGCCAACAAAACTATATATTCGAGTTTCAAAATGAAATAATAAAATATTATAAGCAAGACGTTAAAATATTGCGGTTAGCCTGTCTTACATATAGAAAAACGTTTATTGCGTGCGTGGCAACGGATCCATTTGCAGAGTGCACAACGATAGCATCATCTTGAATGAGGGTATACAGAAAAAAATTCTAAAACCTGATACCATAGGTATTATTCCGCAGGGAGGGTATAGACTATGTAATAAACAGTCTTTAAAGACCTTTCAGTGGCTCTGCTGGATAGAAAAAATAATGAACCAACAAATTCGATGTTCATTGCGATTTAGGGAAAAGCGACTGCCGGAAGTTCCTCCAGTATACGGCTATTGCATGCTAGATGATGGTAGCAAAGTGGTTTTACAATTTCACGGTTGCTACTCTCTAAATTTTAAGTAGTGAAAGTGTCACTGTATTTGTCAGTGACCGTCATTTTCACTGCAGAACTAATTAAAATTCCACTGATTATTCAGTGTAGGAATTAGTCACTGAGAGGCAGTGAATATTGACGGACTAAAATCCGTGAAACATTTTACTCCTTTGTAGTTTCACTGCTGAAGCAGTGAACGCCCAAAATTCGAGAATCGATGAAAATTCTCAGAGCTTTTCGCGCCGGGAATAGCATTCGGTGAGTGGCACTGTGTACGTTCTGATGCAAATGATATCAAACTCACAAAAAATTTGCAGTAACTAGGTAAAATGCATACTATATGTACAGCGCATTAATAATTGAGAGGTTAACCATTAATTTAATACATAAACGATATAATTGTAGAAAGAAAAGCACATAACCTGACATCGGGTTATTTAAGTTTATTTCCAACATTTTCAGGTCCATCCTTTTCTTCAAAAATATTACAGATAACCTGCTTTAAAGGACACTTTCATGAATCGAAGATGCTTGTTTGTACTTCGGGTTGGCACACAGCCCGGGCGGTGGCGCGGTGATCGTCAAGGAGCCGCTTTCGGCGGGCGGCGCGGCCGCCTCAGTTCAGTTCGTTGTCAGCAGCCTCACCGACGAGACCTCCTCGGATGGCAACATGAGCACGGCGACCGATCAAGGAGGTTGTAAAGTGAAGTGCCTCAATAAATAAGCAATTTCAAGTGAAAACACAGTTTTTATCATACCTCCTCCATCCAAGTCCCAACAATGTTGGATATTGAAAGTTCATCTATCTGTATCTTAAACTTTTTAACTGTATCCACGGCTACAAGATTTTGATGGCGAAATGGTATAATATGAATTTTTTACAACAATCATTATTTTGGTTGTTTATTCACGGTTTCTGTACATTTTAGGTAGATGAATTCAGCTATATATTCCCGACATCCGGGGATAATTTTATTGTGAAATTTGAAACGTTATATGTACCCCGCATATCATCATATGCAAAAAAATTCAGGCCGCACTTAATACAAGAGAATTATAGTATCAATGATGGTAAAATATAAAAATTTTGGTCACTATTATTGCACGTAATCCATATTTTTCATCTACAAATAATTGCTTCGAAAACATTTTTAGATGCCTTCAGAAAATTTCAGAAGAGTAAAGGAAAAGGCAAGGGTAAAAAGAGTGATTATGTAGATATACAACTAAATGTACATACTTCGCTTATAGAAATCGTGCCAGTTAGTAAATTATTTATCATACCCTATTGTACTAAAAAAATTTTATACCTTTATGGAATCATTCATTTTTAAAATAAGCGTTAATGCAGGAAATTGAGTTACTTCATTACATGTATCAAATGTTAATATTAACCAAGCGTAATTAATGTTATAAAATAAACTTTCGTTTTCAAATAATTTTGCTTCATCTTTTTATTTTTCAGGTGTGATTTTTCCTTTTCAATCGGCTAATTCCTGCCGAAAATTGTCGATTGAGATCGATTAAATGAACAAATTCAGTATTCAAAAATCGATTAATTTTAATCGGGTTCAATACTGAATGTGTCTATTTAATCGATTTCAATCGACCATATCCAGCAGGAAAAATAGATAACCACTATTTTATTAGTGGATTTTTATTGTAAAATACAGTGAAATTGCACTAATTTACACAGAGAAAACAATTTCACTAATTGCGGCAGTGACTATTCACTTATTTGCAGTGACATTTTTATAGCTGGTCGAAATAGTGTATATGCACTGCGAATCAGAGGATATTCACTGTTTGAAATTTAGAGAGGACTGGCACGGCTGCATTAAATGCTGCACCACAAGCAGGACTTTGACTCTCGCTGATGCGAGCACAATGGCTGAGCGGTATGCAAGTACGATCAGGAAAATTTTTCCGATATCAGAAAAAATTAAAGCAGCTGGATTCCGACTAATTGAGAAGTGGGAGTGCCAGTTATCAATTGGGAAAACAGGAAAATGGCACTCACTGCTTGATTCTCGGGACGCATTTTTTGGCGCTCGAACAGGTAACACGTCGATGTGTGCTCGCTGTACCCATACATTTGTAAATATGGCCGATACCCTATCGGCCATCCCACTCTCTACATCGGCGAAGAGGAGTATCGTCAGTTAACAGGTCCCAATAACGATGTGACAGGTATTAAAGGCTTGATCATGAGAGAAGTGCTGCCACCAAGAAGACTCTATTATCCTGTACTACCTGTGAGAATGCATAGCAGGCTGTTGTTCCCAATATGCCGCTCGTATGCCGAGACACAGGCTCAAAACGAATGCAATCACGAGGATGTGGAGGAGCGAGTTTTTGTTGAGACGTGTGTTGCAGACGCGGTGAAAAAAGCTGTGGAATTGGATTGCATAGTTAGAAAAGTGTTTGAAGTATTGTCGTATAAAATTACACAATTTAGTAAAACGGCAGTCGGAGGTGGCCTCTTCATTGCCGAAAAGACATTCGTTTCGGGTTATCCATCAAAATGTCATATTGTTGAATTTGAGCGTGAGGAGGGCATGAAGCTTGATAAAGACCAGCTCGAATTCAATGCGAGATTACGGTTAGTGGCAAAGCTGTGTCTGAACTCTTTGTGGGGCAAGTTTGGTCAAAGAGAGAATATGTCGAAGACTGAGATGCTAACAGGTGAGCCAGAAACACTGCTTCAAATGCCTGTCAGTCCTGATATTGAGGTCAACTCTGTTTTACCAATCGATGATGGCACTATTTATGTAAACTATCACTACAAAGATGGCGCTACTGAGGTTCGCCATTATGTAATGTTGTTGTCGCAGCATACACCACAGCGCTTCTCCGATTAAAGCTTTTCTCATACTTAGAGCCACTAGGAGAACGAGTCCTGTATTATGATACAGACTCGATTATTTACGTACGTAAAGAGGGCTGTGACGCTTACGAAATACCAACAGGGCCGTTCCTAGTCGACCTTACTGATGAACTGTCAGGATACGGCAATAGTACGCACATAACAATATTTGTTTCGGGTGTCCCAAAATTTTATGCGTATAAATTTTTAACACCCGATGGCACAGAGCCCTGCGGTCGCAAGGTGAACGGTATGCGCTTAAACTCTGCCACAAGCAAGAAAATTTATTTTGATTCCGTGCTCAAACTCGTAAAGCGCATAATACCTCCATTGTTTGTAACATATTATGCAATAAGGCGTACATCACGACGTTATAACACAGGGTAAATGTAAAATTTACGAAACCATTTATGCTAAACGGCGTTATGTTTCGTCCGAAAAGAGCTATCCTTACGGCTATAAAGTCTAAAACCGTACATAATCATTAAAATAAATTTACTTAAATATACGCTAACACTCGAATTATTTCACACAGACACGCACACACACACACGCACACAGACACAGACACATCTGCACTCACGCGCTCTGATAGATAGCAAAAATATGCGCATACACGGTCTCACTAGTTATGCAAGCAATATAGCTAGCCTCTGGCTAGCGCTATAACCGCGCGCGTATGCGAGGAATATGCCTGACCTTTGGCGAGAGGTAGAGACGCTCGTACAAGCGCGAAACGGCTCCGGTGGGGTGCCCCTTCCGCGCGCGCCCTCGTCAAGATGTTCGAAAGTGAGAGAGACTTATAAGTACAGCCGACGAGAGTAAAAACTGCTTAGTCGTAAAAATTGATGTACGCTGGAAACATCCGTGGACATCGATGATTTGTGGACCCACATCGTGTGATAAAAACGGTGTTTGTAAAGAACTTTCTCAAGTACATTGATCGTGTGTATGTGACACACCAGTTGACCGAATATTGCTCTACTACAGCGACTGGCAGCCTACTTACAAGGAGTTTGATGAAAATATTGAATTTCACGAAGGTCTGCCGAAGAGTGAGGACTACGCCACGGATGCAGGGTCTAAACTCCTGATTCTCGACGATCTGATGCGGGAATCGTCGTGTTGTGCGGTGGCCAATCTTTATACCAAGGGCAGCCATTACAATTTTCTGAGCATCATTTTCATTTCGCCAAACCTCTTTCGTCGCGGTCAGCGTGATATCTCCTTAAACTCAAATTACATAGTTTTCAAGAATCCGCGAGATCGTGCACAAATACAACGCCTGGCCCAGCATCTTTGCCCAAAACGGTCAAAATTCTTGCAAGAAGCCTACATGAATGCAGTATCCACACCGCACAGATATCTACTCATAAATCTGAAACAGGAAACACCAGAAAATTGCCGATTTCGCACGTGCGTCTTTCCCTTTGACGAGTATCAGTACGTATATGAGCCACATGGCAGTGGTAGCAGAGAAGGGTAGATAAAAAACACGGCATCGCCGAGTGACGTGCCAGTCATTCGTCTGTGACGGGCCTGACAGCACGTAGTCGCAATCGTTACCCAATAAGGCGAAAATACTTCGATATATTTAGAGTTTTGTGCTACATCGATCGTCATCAGAGGACTGCACTTCTGCGCAAAGCGCATTCCTAACTCATGACCTACATTTGCGAAAGCGCTTTAAATATTTTGTGAGGTAATATTCCTCTCAGCAGATTGTATAGAAGCAGATTACGAAAACATCCTGCGAAAACTTGCTTCGCCAAACAGGAGTCTGACGGACAGGAAAAATTTGCTGGTTAAGGCAGAGGCTATCGTGCCTGGATACGGAACACGCAAGGAATAGTACATTTCGATACAAGTGTGCGAAGCGGGTGATACTGGCACCCGTGCCAGGATCACCCGCTTCGTTCACATGTATCGAACTTTATTTGTTAACGGCGTGAGCGAAACTCGTTGAAATTGTTTTTTTTACCACTGGGTGTATTCTCGACGAGTGGGAAGTTTGTCGCCCGAGCGAAGCGAGGGTTGGGTTGGGTTGGGTTCGGGTTGGGTTGGGTGACAATCACAAGAGTCGAGAAAGAGATGGCAGGTCTCGTGCTCTCTCCAGTTTTTACGTGCGCGAAGTAAACCAATCTGCACATGCGCATTTCTCGAGCACGCTACTTATGAGGAGCGTGCGCAAAGTATAATGATCTGCGCATGCGCATACTTCGCACACGCTTGTCAATAGAGTGCTCGAAACATGAACTTCGCATACGCAGAACAAGCATGAGAAGGCGAGTTTCGCGCACGCCGGTAAAAAAAATGATTTTGATCTCTCAAGAATGTATAGAGAGGCTAAAGCGATATTTGCCTGCAACAATAGCAGCACCTGTCAGAGCAGTCTTTGGCAAGAGTGTCCCAACCCCCGGAACGGCAATATCGCGCCTCGACGAGGACATGAGTAAAATTTTGACTTTACCGATAGATAAGCGGAAAAAGTGCCCTATGTACGAGCAAGCGCTGCAAAAGTGTTTATATTTTAAAACCGCCACTGTAGCTGCTAGAGAAGTCAATTATGTATCCATCAGCAGTATTTCACGCAAGCCAGACACGGAAATTCCCGATACGAACAGATGCGTAGAGGCAGCCGTCACCACTGAGTCTAATTCATCAGATAATCTGCAAATTCTCGAGATCATCACCATGAAATATACTATAAATGCTGCAAATTTAATTAAACTATTGCGAAGCACTGACAATATCACATGGGATGATCGCGGTTTAATATCGATAGATGGCAGCGCTGCTCGAGGAGCAAACATTATTGACCTTGTCAACGACGCTATGAAACATAGAAATAAGCCAGCACCTCGCCGATACGATCAGTTTGCGCGCATACTTCGAGAAGCACACGTACCCAGGGAATTCGTAGGTAATAAGACTCTCTGGAACGCTGTCGAGGCATTGTTGTCATCAGACGATTCTTTCATGTCTCAAGACGAGCCTTACGATACAACTGATAAAGAAGAGGAATTGGGGGCAAGTGACGGCGTCAATGACACAGATTCGTCTCATTTAGCCTATAAAAAAGGTGAAAAAAAAAGGAAAAGAAAAAATCACGAGGAGGGGGTGGAATTGCGAGCACTAAAAGCACCAGCACTACAGTCTAAGAAAAGTCGATTGATAAAACCGTCAAAATTGCAACTGGGAACATCGATGCAACTAGGGGACGACGAGATGGCGTAGGAGCTTTGCAAACCACACGTCTGCACCTTCGTCGTCCTCTAAATCTTTCACAGATGCTTTGGTCAGCATTGTGCCCTTTTGAGATGCATTTACCGGGTTGCGAATTTCTAGGCCCAGGTACGCATCTTGAAGAGTGGTTGGCATGTGGCGAGACAGGCATAAATCCTCTAGATAGGGCGTGACTCGAGCACGATATTCCATACTCTGATAAAGGCAATTAAGACCATGCCCAAGATGACCGCCTATTAGCTGAGGGTGCCTTCTTTTTTGCATAGTCAGCAGAATTGCATTTGATAAGTTTTATAAGCGTATTAGAAATCTTGTTACAAGAAGCGTAGCAGAAGAAACAAAAGATCAGTGTTTAAGAGAAAGCCAGATGGAGAAGACGCTTGAGCATCTTTATTACGATCTGCCTGCTCCATCAACTTATGCTGGCGGGTATAAGGTTGTACATAACGTAAGCAAAAAAATATAGCCCGGGGCAGCTTTCGCAGTGGTTCGACGCTCAGGATTCTCACAATTTGCACAGATTGGTGCTGCATCGATTCCCATGACGTATCTACAATGTATCTACATTATTTATCGCACTGCTCGGGATCCGAAAGTCAAGGCAGCCGTAGCCGAACGTTTTATTAGAATATTGAAAGTTCTAATCCATTTCTGGCGTTATTTTACACATTTCCATACTAGGCGCTTCATTGGTGTGCTAGATAATATTCTTGAGGCTTACAGTAATTCATGGTATAGTGGGATAAAAATGGTACCTGCCAAAGGAACCTTATATAATGCGTCTATAGCCCGCCAAAATTTGAGGAGGCGCTTCTGTGTCAAAGCATTCACGCCAGCCTAAATAAAGCGTTGGTGATTTAGTGCGCGTCAGTCGTGCTAGGAAAGCCTTTGATAAAGCATAAGAGGGCGGGTGGACATTGGAACTATTTAAAATTACTCGAATCGACTCTTTGCGACAGCCGATATTCTATTTCCTGCAGGATCTCAGTGGTGAATATATTGATGGCTTCTTTTATGAGGAGCAGTTAAGCAAAGTGAGCAAAAATTTGACAAAGGGTACTTTTGAGATCGAGAAGATCCCACAGGGTAAAGGTAGAGGGGCAAGAAAACAATACTTTGTAAGTTGGAAATCGCATATATACGTTTACGAAGTGACTCGTTGAGTGGTTTATGATGTATGTCAATGTCATGCACAATGTTGGCAGCACTGTGAATAGCCTCTTTACGGGAATTGCCACTCCTTATTTAAGCTTGCCCTTGAGTTTTCCTATAGGAAAGGGATGCATGAGACTTTTTAAAATGAAGGCCGATAGTGGAGATATGGTAGATATGGAATAGTAAAGAAGGCGCGTAACATAGAAACCTCAGTCTCTCAGTGGCGGGGTCGGTAAACAGAGTATCTCCATGTACAGTAAGAGAAAGGCAGAGCAGAAGAAGAAGAAGAAAAATGGCAGAAAAGGCGATAAGGCAAAGAGGAAGAAACAGACTGGAAAAATAAACAAAGGTCACTCTTTACGAGATATTTTTGAAAATTGATACAACATGGCGTTTTTGCACACTCGTTCTTGTGAATCATTAAAGTCTGAATTATCGCTCTTTGAATTGCCGAGGACGTAGACAACTATCGGAAATTCTCACTGGGTGCAATACAAACCGATATTGTCGCTTACCAAGCAGTCGCCAAAAGAATTTACCATTCCAGGAAATTCCGAGTATCCAGATTTGGCTCATACAGTATTGAGTGTGCGCGTGCATATATGGCCAACTGGTGTAATACCCGAAGACGCGACTGTGGGGCGTGTGAATAATTTTATGCACTCACTGTTCAATCAGGTTGACGTATTCTTTAATCAGAAACCTGTTTCGCCGCCAAATAATCCCTATGTCTACAGACCGTACATTGAAACGTTGCTTAATTATGGCCCTGCGGCAAAAAAAATCGCATTTGACGAGTGTTTTGAGGTATGACGACAAAGCAGAATTTATAGATAACTTGCAAGATAATAACAAGGGTCTTGTGAGCCGACGAGATGTTATGACTCACGATAAAATTGATATGGTCGGCCATTTGCATTGTGTCGTCTTAACCAAGATAGACTTTTACTTGGTTAAAATTACCGAAGCAACTATATTTGTTCGAAGATTGAAGATAAACCTCATATTTTACTGGCTCACGAGAAAGCTTTATCCAGAACAACAGCAAAATACCTACTTACACCTGTAGAGGTTAAGGCTGTAACCATGCACAACGGTGTTCCTGGCAAGACAATAGATAACGTTATTCTCGGTCAATTGTCGAAAAGAATCATTATTGGTTTCGTGGAGAATAAGGCTTACGATGGCGACAAGTATCAACCAATTCAAATTCAAAAACTTTTATATAAATTTTTTGTGTTTGTACGTGGATGGTGTGCAGATACCCTTAAGGGGGGAAAACACGTTAGGGGACTGATTTTTATTGTTTTTTCATGATCTTTTTTAGAAAGGAAGAATCAATTAGAATGAAACAGCATTTTAGGAACATTTTTTATATATTTTGAACTATTTTTACAAATTATTTGAAATGATTCGGCCCACAAATAACAGTTATACACTGATGAACGCTGCTCCTTATCATTTTAGTTGTTCAGTCAATCCAATTTTCATCTGAAATTACACAGCTTGAAATTTTACATTAATAACGTATTTTGCAAGAATATGAACCCAATGGAGGTAAAAATAATAAAAATTACAAATTCAGTAGGTTTTTGAAAAAAATTTTCAATTTTCACCATTTTTTTTCGTTGATTATGCAATAAAAAAATACCTTTAAAAATATAATATCACCTCTATTTTTTATTCATATTCTTCGTAATATAATAAAGAATCATGACATTTAATTTGAAGATGATCGGTTTATTACTTTTTGAGTGAGAACCCACGCCATCTTGAAAAAAGTCATTTTGAGAAATACGCGATTGAAAAAAAAATTTTGAAAAATTATAAATTAAATGGCATTATCAATAATATCAAGTTCTTACCGACTAATCAGCTATTTCTGCACCATATAACAACCCCTCTTCTTCTTCAAAAGCTTCATTTTGAGCTTGTAGAGCAGCTTTTCGAGCTACCTGACCTTCTTTAGTTTCCATGGAGTTACGTCGATTTTGTCGTTTCACACGTTGCTCAAATATGTGTTGGGCATAATTTCTACTCTGGCTGCCAACTGTTATTGCTGCCTCGTTCATTACCATCAGGAAGGATGAATTACCTTCATTGAATAGGCCTGTTGCTAAATAAGCGGCCACTTTAACGACTTTTAGGCCGCAATGTAAATGTTTTGGTCCCAATCTCCAAATAGTTGAGTTGAAACTCTCATTTGCATTTTGTGTATGCCCACCTACACATCTCTCCAGTAATTCATCCCTTGATAAATTTTCATAGATCGCAACTTTCGGATCGTCATTATAAGGATTCAATTTAATAATTTCTAAAAAAGTCTTGGAATCACCGTCACCAATATAATTTCCATACTTAACACCGTGACGTTCCTCTGATCTTGAAAACATTGCTTTCACAGACTCCACTTCCATGCTTCCTGCAGAACCTTCGTGATTTTTATTACATTCTTCTTCATCGTGCTTTTCTTTCCACTGTAAATATTCTTCAGAATCCTTGGATTGATTGTGCCATTTCGCACAAACATGACAATAACTGCTTCGTACATCTAAATCGACGACTTTACCACAATTATAAGCGATCAAACTTGTTACTCCAAACAAAGATTTGAACCCTCTCTTCTTCCAAGTACCATCTCCAGACACTTTGAAATTCAAAATGGGCCTTTCCAATTTTTCATTTTCGTTTTTTTCTTCGTCGACAGCTTTTTCACAGCAATAATAAAAAACTTTCTTCGTAGCACCGTGAATATGATTAAAAATTCTATTATAAGTAGTTTCAGCTATACCATTACAAATATCCATATAACTGCAAAATAAATTAAGTCCCTGCCTACTGACGCCCAAGATTCGCATAACAAATACAATTTTACGATTTATTTCAAATCCGGCATTTATAATGGGGCATGAATTTATTTGCCTCGATCCGCAATTACATTTCACTACGAGCTTGAAACCTAAGCCTCGGATTGCAGTTTCTTCGAACTTTACTTTTTGTTTACAATTTCCACAAATCAAAATATCCGATAATGCGGTAAATAAAGTAAAAAATTCAACTATCCGATAAAAATGTAGAGG
>UELU01135490.1:0-11772 GCA_900490025.1 Megastigmus dorsalis
ACTTTTTTCGATGGATTGATGTTTGTTCGATTGAAATATATAAGAAACACTGTTTATACAATAAAAGTAACACGAGTTGTAAACGTATGGCCAGATTTATAATTAAAAAACGAAAGTACCTCATTTTGCCTCGGATTTTCTGGATCTAAAAATTATTTTTGGGTGTTCCTGATATTTTTCTTTTATTCTACACTACTCAATGTATATCCTGTCCAAATTTCATCCAATTTGGTTCACGCAATCGTCAGATATTATGTTTACGAACAGGAAAAAAAAAATTTTTCACACTGTGCGGCGATTGCAGTGGCTGACGGGACCACTGAATTCCTGGTGCTGGATAGTTGTGTGAGAGACAAAGCTGTGTGTGTGCTGATGGAGTTTGCATGAGAAACTGGGTGACTGTGAGGTCCTGATCGGAATGGACGCGAATGCTAGCAGCGGTCTTTGGTTTAGCAAGGGCATTAACTGGGGGAGGGATAGGGAGGAAAGAGGACGTGCGCTTGAAGAATGGATTTTGGCGAGCGACTGACAGCAGGAGTGAATTGGAACGAAAGGCGAAAGATTGTCTGAGGATAGCATGCAAGTGGGGAGAAAATGTGGGAGTAGATATCAATGCATGGAAAACCGTGTGTATATAATTGAAAGGCACCCTTAACTTGAATGGAAGGAATGTAAGAGTGAATATTAGGAACCAGAATGTAAGGATTCTGTACGTCAGGAATGTGAGGTATTTTGGAGTGGATCTGTCTGAGAGAATGAATTTCCGGGAGCATGTTAGAGGACAGAGGCCTAAAGAAGCGAGCGTGATAGGATGCATAAGACGGCTGTTGCGAAAGGAGAATGGAGTGAGTTTGAATATCGCCACCTCGTGGATGAAAGTATTGCTTGCAGCCAGTGCGCTATATGCATCGAATGTATGGTATGAATGTATGAGAAATAAGTATGCGAGGAATGAATTGAATAGATGTCAGCGTATCATGATGTATGCCTGTCTGAGAGTATGTAGAACAGTTGAATGTGTGGAAGGTTAAAGCTGGCCGAGAAATAAATGCGGTTGATATAGTGAATGGGGAGGAAGTACGCCAGCTGGGCGTACAGGGTGCGTATCGTTTGACTGAGAGTAGAGTGCATGATGACTGGCAGAGGCGTTGGGATGCGAGCGCGAGCGGCCGTGTTACATATGAATTTGTGAAGAATGTAGTTTTTGCGAGTGAAACCAGAGTATTTGAGCCGCGCCTCCGCGTCTGTTATATTTTAACAGGACACGGGACTCTGAATGCAAGGCTGCCTAGCCGCCGCCTTTCAAGTTCCCCGTTGTGTGTGTGTGAAGCAGGAGTGGAAGACTGGATACATGTGTTGTGTAAGTGTGAGATGTATGTAAGTTTTCGATGCCTGGATGCGATGGGTGTGATAGAAAGAGAGAATGGTGTTATGGATGTGAGCCGCGTGCTGAGTTCGAAAAAATCGTATGAAAGTATGTGCACGTTCATTGAACGTGCATATAGAATGAGAGTTAGTGTGATTCAGCGGATGGCGGACGAAAGGACCGAATAAATTCTGAGTGAATGTGGAACCGCAAGGGAGGCTCCGGTCATGCCCGTTCCCTGGGTTTGGCAAACCCACGGTCCCAGCCAATCGGTCCACAGCAGAGGGGGTGGCGCGACTGCCAGTGTTGATAGAGCTGCCTCGAGCAGCTCGACACTCCCACTTGGAGTATAAAAGGTACTACGGGGATCGGAGGCCCGCAGGACTTTTGTCCTGTCCCGGTCGTTGGTGTTGGACTCGTAGTGGCAATGGTTGCCAGCCCACATCACGGGCTAGTGGTGGCGCCGGAGATGGGGGGTGAGAGCCCATGATCCAGAGCCGATTACGCTGTGTTACGGCCTCAACTCAGGAACCGGCCTGCAGAGCTGGTAAGGTTTGGAACGGCCCGCCCCCTACTAAGGGAAAGGTGGAGTGTGCCGCTCCACTTGAAATCCATAGTTGCGTGGTGCCTTCATGCACCACTGCAACGCGCTGATTGGGCGTATCCCAATCCCGCGCCGATGGGGGCCGTGTGCATTAAGCCGTGAGGTAGGTACCGCACGTAAAACCCAAAGAGACTAATACCAATCAATGTTAATATATTATTACACTACTATTTATTACGCTGCTGTCGTACGAATATATTTTCCGAGTGGGCATTCCCGAGAAACCGTACTGGCTACTTCAAAGTGTTTGTATATTCCTACTCTCACTTATACATACATTTGTACATAAACTCAAAAATACTTTATTTTACTTCTATTTATGTTGAATGTTGATTAATACCGATTCTTTTACTCATTTCTACGTTGACAAATGATTTACCCGTGTTAAAATTATTATGATACCAGCTTATACATAATGCACACGAGGCTTAAATGTATAGGAATAGCCAACGTATCTCCCGGACGGAACAAGATGGTGAATTGCCACTTGGATAAAAAGTAGCATATTTTGCTTTCAGAAACATATTCAAATGTGGTGAACATCGAAGGTGAGATTTTTGAGAAAATCGATTTTTAAAAAACCGACTTTTTTCTGTTTTTCCCAATTATCCCAGAAAGATCCCAAGCAATTTGAATTCTGAAAAAAATAGGTAAAACTAATAAAATTTTGTACATTTTGACAAAAACCGTTAAGGTAGGGTGATTTGGGCCAAAATGACAGCCACTTGAAAATTTTCATTTTCAGAATAACGCTGTCACGATGTAATATTTGACATGGCGCTATAGAGTTACAAAAATTTATTTCGAAAAAATGAAAAAAGCACGGATTTCATGAAATTCAAAGCAGATTAACATTCCAAAGTTTGAAAAAAATCGTAAAAGGTCGTCTTTTTGGTCGTTGAATCTAAAGGAAGGATACAATCAATTTTCTTGCAACTAAATAAACTGATTTTCAAGCGAATAAAATTATAAGGATGAAATTTTTAAAAATGTTTTTTTTTTAACAAGTATTTATAATCGCCATAGAGGGACAGTTGGCTAGCATCATGATGGTTTTCAACTAAATATTACTATATAATATGAGTGTTGTATAATATGAATAAATACTGTTTAAAAATTTAGCTTACTTACTTTATACAACATCACGCACAAAACTAAATTAAAATAACTATTCTTTGAAATTTCTTCTGAACAGTAAAATATAATTTTAGTTCTAGAAATTTTCTTATTTAGTTTGTAATAGAATGTTTCATTTATAGGTGCTGTAGCAGCATCTCTGGGTCCTATAGCTGCTCCGGCCTTACGATCTATTGCATCAAAAATAGTATCATCAGAAGAAAGAGGTAATGAAATAAATTTACAAATTTATTCCTACATATAGTTACGTATGATAACCGTGACCAAAAAGAGAAAATATTTTAATAGAAAATATCAATTTTCTAAACGCTATTTCACTAGTTTATTTCAAGGCTTAAAATGCATCTTTGCGCAACCAGCAATTTGTACATCGGATTTCGGTACACTATTCGCTGCACTTATAATGAAAATCTGCATTATAAGCATAGAAACTTTTTTAACATAATTGAATATACAATTTCGAATATAGAAGGACCCAGCAAACGCCAGCCAGTCAGCGGTCGCGCGCTTTATTTGAGTAGCTCATAAGCGAACTGTAAGGCTTCCAGAAAAAATGTAAAACATAGACAGATTCTTTCTTGCCCCTTCTAATGGTCTAGTCATTTTTCGCTGATAATGCTTTTTCACGTAAAAAAATTCTAGCTAATGTTCGAAATAATTATTAATAATGCCACTTAAAAATACCTAAAATTTCAAATTGTAGTACAAGTAATGAAATCAACTATCCGTGTTACTGATTTCATTAGCCCATTCTCAGTAGAAAATTTACTACATTATTATTGAACGTTTATTGTACGCTTAATGCGGAGGGTTGTTCGAAATTAATAAATTTTATTAATTATATAGGCGTGTTTAATTGCTGCAAAGACAGAAAAATGCCAGTTGCGAACTGACTGCCACTACATAATTTGGGCTTGTTAGTACTGTAGTAATAATGTCTTATTATATCATTTCGTCCTTACATATGTAATTAATTATTATTATTTTCCCTCACTCACATAACTTTACTCTAAAAATGTTCTTTTATACTATTTTCTATAAAATTTGTTAATATATTCTACAAAATCACTATAAAATGAAATCATCTCCTCTCCTATTATATCAAAATGTTACCGCTCGTCGTTCGTCGTCGTATGGTGTATATAGTGTTTCATATCTATACCTATTAAGTACCCTTCTGGTGTGTACTTATAATAATGGTGTTGTTATGACCGTATTTCGTTTTATTACGAATTAAGGTCGTCGTAGGTTCGTGCTTATTTTCACAAATAATTATTTATTAAAGTGAGAACCAGTCTTGACTCGAGAATCGTTATTATCGCTCACAAATCAGTTGATCAGTTGAATGAATCAGAATCTTAAAAGTTCATTTAACTTTAAATGAATATTATCATGAAATATTTTTTTTTTTAAATCTTTAATCGTCTTATTATTTTATAATAATAAGTAATTTAGTAACAAATATTTAAGGCGTTTGACTCCATAAATTAGATTTAAAAGAAAGGTATTACAGTTAATGTTGTTCTCTTACACAATTTTAATTTATATTACTGTTACGAATATTTATATTATTGCTCTTATACTAAAAGAAATCATAATATTGTGACATAGAACACCGAGGTGTCCTATTATTTATTCATTGGCGCGCAAATATCACATTACAATAAAGTGCAACTCCGAAATAGCGAAAACAGAAACAATTACAATAGAAACAACCAAAGCAGAAATAATTATAGTGGAAATAATTATAATAGAAACAATTTTAATAGTGAAAATAGGAAAGATAATAATCATTTAAGCTACTACGAAAGGCAATCGGACAATCGAGATACATCTAACGATAATCCGATTCCGGCAGCTCGAAGGATAACCGAAAGGCCACATCAAGACCAGGTATCGTCCGGACATTTAAACTCGCAGAATGCTCGGCGCCAACAAGTGGCGTCGAGCAGCACGAAGACAGTGTACAACATCCAATAGTGGATGCGCACGTACGTCTCACCAAAACAGGCAGACAGCCTCCCATAATAACCCTCGATAGTGAAGAATTGAAAGAAGGAAAGGCGTCATTTTACGCGGACACGGGGTCCGACGTTAGTCAAATTAAAGTATCGAAAATTAAGCCACACATACAATATTTTCCCGAAGAAATATTACGAATACATGGAGTAACATGCGGGGGAAGTCTTTACATTGGGCAGAGTAAATATCGAATTAAATGGATTATTCTTATTACTGTTAGAGCGAGACAATTCAGACACCCACCAGCGATGAAAGAGGAAATTCAAAAGCACATCAGGGAGCAAGTGGAAGCAGGAATCATAGAACCTTCCATGTCTGCCTATTCGTTACCATTATTCATCATCCCGAAAAAGACCGACGAATTCGGGAATAAAAAATATAGGTTGGTGATCGATTTTAGATCACTAAATGAGAAAATCATCGGAAACGCTTACCCATTACCTCTCATAACAGATATAATAGACCAGGTAGGCAAGCAAATTAGATCACCACGGTAGACCTTAAATCTGGATTTCACCAAATCCCGGTGGATCCGAAGGACGCGCATAAGACCGGCTTCTAGACATTTTTCGGACTACACCAATACAGGAGAATGCCAATGGGCGTCAAAACGGGACCCAGCACTTTCCAACGTCTGATGGATATCTACCTTGCCGGATTACAGGGCACGGAACTCTTTGTCTACCTCGATGACATCATAGTTTTCAGTAAAACTTTAGAAGAACACGGGATAAAATTAAGACGATTAATGAAGCGATTAGAATCCGCTAATCTAACAGTAGAGCCGAAAAAATGTAAATTTATAAGTAAAGAGGCCACCTTTTTTGGATTTTTAGTAGGCAATGGCGACATACGACCAGACCCCAAGAAATTAGTAGTGGTCCGCGAATATCCCGTAACCACCAACCCTAAGAAAATAAAACAATTTCATGGACTGGCGGGTTACTACAAACGTTTCGTTCCAAAATTTGCGTCGATCGCACTATCATTAACGACCCTGCTCCGAAAAACCGAAGAGTTCGTATGGGGAAACGAATAACAAACGGCATTCGAGACATTAAGACACGCCCTTTGTAATCAGCCCGTATTACGGTCACCAAACTTCCACGGACCATTCCTGATAACCACGGACGCATCCGACTATGCTATAGGAGCAATACTAAGTTAAGGAGAGATAGGGAAAGATTGGCCCTGCACATTCACCTCTCGGACACTACGAGGAGCAGAACTGCGATATTCCACCTATGATAAGGAATTATTGGCAGTTGTTTTCGCCATAGACCAGTTCCGTGGATATGTGTACGATCGCCATTTACCGTCATAACTGACTACCTACCACTCAAGTGGATCCACGAAACCCAAAGGCCCGAGCTAAGATCAACTCGCCTGAAAACGAGCTTTGAAGGTTTCGACTTCACGGTCTTTTACAGGCCAGGACCGCGAAATGAAGCACCTAACGCACTCTCCCGAAATCCCGTCTTAAAAGACGGAGAAGAAGACCCAGATTTGCCTCGGGTGGAATTATACCAATTGGCGGAAAAACACGAGCAACAGGACGAAGAATTGGAAGAGGCGAATGTCCGAATCGTCACAGTGAAGAAATATCCGAAAAGGAAAACCCGTCGGCGTGCTACTAAGAAAACCGAGAATAAGAAAGAGTCTTTAGCTTCCTCATCAGAGAGTTCAGGAAATCCCACTGACAAGAAAAAACCCCTTTGAGACGATAATACGGAAACACCTGACCAGGAAAATAGCGGATACGAACCTTCAGATGAGGAAATATAAGAACATCAAAATATTGATATTCCAAAAAATACAGAAAACCGGTCAGGCAGAAATACAAGACGGAGGTAGAAAAACTACAAGACATCCCGTTATATCTAAAAATAGGCGACACTGCCGTCAAAACAGGCCGTGAGACGATCATAGGCAAACCAAACGACGATGAGTCAATGGATTCGGTCTCAAGCAGCGGGAAATTTGCAGCGCAGGTAAAAGCTTGCAGTACCCCTATTGCAAAACAGCCTAGCAAAAGTGACGAAACAACGGTCACAGCGACAGAAAATCCAGATAATATAATTAACCGAGCACCTCGCCGTCAGACAATGAATCCACCACCCTTACAATTCCACCATAGTCCTCCGAGATCTAACACGGTAAGCTCATCTCAGTACCTCAATCGAACTACAGATCCATCTTTGCAACCAATGTGTTCAAACGCCTCCTTTTCAGTACACGAAACTAAGCAGGAGCTAACAAGCCCGCTAAAGGAAGATAAAAAGAGGACAGAGGTAAACCCGAAACTGAGAGATCCTGAGCCCACAAAACCTAGTTTGATGAGTATGTTTTTCTAAATGGGCAAACAATGCCTGCGAGACATAGGCACTTTAGTCAAAGCACACTTTATGGTGGACTTAGAGAAAATTGAGATACGGGGAAAAGCCGAACTGGATATTCGTATATGCAAGGCAGACGAACCGTTTAAAGTCGGTCCAGAGGATCCAATTATAACCGATCCAGATGAGAAACCACGCGAAGAAAAAGAGGACGACGAATACAAAAGTTCTCTAAGCGAGCGAGATTCCATGTATGAAGCCAGAAAAGACTTTTACCAGCTCACATTCATACCAGGCGAGGAAAATTCCAAACCAAGTGCGATGGAGATAGACGATGGTAGCTGGAACATCTCCCTCCCAAGATTCAAGCCATAGCCAAAGAAAATGGACTCGAATCGATCGGAACCGACAACCGAATCCAGAGAGGATAGCGAACCTCCAGAATACATTGTATTCCCCACTACATCGTCGTCACAAAAAAAGCGACAAAAATGACAATGCCGAAAATAATCAATGTAAAGATTCAGAACAGACCCCCCAGAATCATAGCGGTGAAAAACAATGAAAATGTAGATACGCCATAGTAGTAGGGGCGGGCCATATGCTCTTTAGGAAGGAAGCAAAAATTTCTGCGAACCCAATAAGCAATTTACGCAGGACAAAACAGTCGACAAAGCGGGAAATTGTCTATTTGACTAGCTAATAAAATTATGTAAAATAAAGTCAAATTTTGCCCAATTAAGGCAGCAATTGCTTGAAAGCGATTGCTTGGAGCTATGCGGAGACCCGGAAGTGGCCACAAGAATTCTAAGTTTACCAAACGAATACGGGGACGTAAACTGTCTGTTCATTTTCAGCAAAGAATATAATAAAAATATATGTGTTCACTCGACGACACCTAAGGGAACGGTAACATATTGTCATTTTTGGGGGAATCAATGGGGAGATACAAATTGGATTCATCTATATCATGAGGGAGAGCACTACACACCCTTATTACCAGCATAAAAGGAAAATTCTCCCGCGCCGAAGGAAAGGGAAGCCAAAGACAAGTCTGATAACGAATCCTCCGATAATTCAGTTCGACCGATCAAGCGAAAAATGAAGAAAAAATGGGCCGCTCAGACGTTAAAAGAGCGCCCGTCTCGAGAGAAACCACGGTGGTCCCCCAAAGAGGACAAAGACGACCCAACATCTCTAAATTCGATAACAAAGGTTAGAGGACATTCCTTTCACACTGACGAAAATCTCGTATACATTTTAACTGCCGACCTATATTTAGAGATACACACGATTAAAGCCCTGACAGAAAAGAAGTACCTAAAAATAGAATACTTGCCGAATTTAGAACAAACAGTAGGAGAAATATTAACGTCAGAGCATAAGTCAAACAAACTTTTCGTCCTAGTCGTCAAAGGGCATATATACGAAAAAGTGTTAAGAAAAGACGTAACGAAATGCCTAAGAGGATGCAGTAGCTAAAGACGTGCTTTTCGTTTCGCTTATATCTTGATGTATTAATACTAAATATGAATATTTAGAGTTGAGTGGCATAGTGCTCGATATAATGTATCATCTTGTACAATATGAAAGTGATTTGATTTGTCGTTTTTGCAAATAATTGGAAGAGGTAAGAGGTGCTTATGCTTGAAAAGTTAACCTTAAAATTATGTTCATACTTACTTATGCTTATAACTTTTTATATTGATAATTTTGAGTAATGTTTGGACTTGAGCGGCGTAGTGCTCGATATAATAAAGCATTTTGTACAAGATGAGGTCTATATGAGTTATCGTTTTTCTATATAATTGGAAGAGAGAAATGCTGAGGAGGGGGGATGCTACTGCATCCCCTTAAAGTGGTACCCAAATTTAGCGGTAAAAATATTCCATTAGGGGTATTCTTCGAAGGATGCGACGAAGCAAAAGAAATGGTGGCCAAGGAAGACGAGGCCAACATAACGAAGCTAATTAGATCAAAATTATCTGGGGAGGCCCGAACAGCCGTACAAGGACAAAACTTCAAAACAGTAGAAGAATTAAAGGATTTTTTAAAAATGATTTATGCTCCGGCGAAATCATATCATCAACTACAAGGAGAATTAGGAAATGATTTTCAAAGAGATGACGAATCAGTCATCACTTTCGTGAGCTGCATCAAAGATACCGGGAAGAAAATATTAGAAGCATACAAACTGGTTAAGGAATCAGCGGATCTTCAATTTACAGCATCCATCAAAAATGATCTAAAACCTGAAATAACTAAACATGGAAAACGCAACAGAAATAGCAGATGTAGTAAAAAACGCTATAAACACAGAAAGGCTATTAGAAGCCAGACGAGCTCTAAGAAACCCGAGTAGAAAAGTCTCGGATAATTCAAGGGAATTTAAGAAAAACATTCACGCCTGTCAAATATGTAAGACAGAAGGACACGATGCAGTAAACTGCAGAATTCAGAACCCGACGCTGAAATGCCAATTCTGTGAAAGAATTGGTCATACGGCTGACAAATGCCGAAGCAAGAACAGCGAATCTAATAATAATATAAAATGCCAACTATGCGATGGAATAGGGTATACTGCGAAAATATGTAAGCAAAAGGGAGAGTTTTCTATCTGCCAAATTTGCAATAAACCAGGGCATAAGACTAATACATGTTATTTTTTTAACACTCACGCTAAAATTGAAGCAAGAGCAGGTTTGTCTTGGCAAATCTGCAATAGAATTGGCCACACCTCCGCTGATTGTAGGAGTAACATTAGTGCCCCAAGAATAAATAAATATTGCGAATTTTGCAAGATAAATGGCCAGAACGGAACAGAGTGCAGGAAACGCCAGTATACCGAAAGGTTGGGAAACGACAAGTCTCTTCAATCGAAAAGCGCGGGGTTGGAGATGAAAAATCAAACGCGCTTAACCAACGCAATCCAGACAGACGACCTAATATACGAACTTACTCAGTTAGATTGACGAGCCCTAGTAAATTAATACCTTTTATACCCCTTAAAAGCTCTAAGGATCCAAAGGCGGTTAATCTAATGATAGATTCCGGATCGCAAGGTAACTTAATTAAAATTAGTAAGGTCCCAAACAATGTTTTAATAGATATAAATGCTACAGTTACCCTAAGCGGAATATCAGACCAGCCGATAGAATTACTAGGATTAGCTACGCTACAATTATTTGGAAACAAGGTAGATTTTCATGTAGCTGAAAATCAATTTCAGATTCCTTATGACGGAATTTTAGGAGCGGAGTTCTTAAATCAGAGTCAAGCAATAATAGATTATGATTCAAAAACAATAAGAGCTTATAATCACACATTACCCTTTAAGCAAAACAACAACCCTAAATTTGAAGCTAACATTAAGGACAGCTCTCTACCATTTATTAATGTGTTTAGCCAAAACCTCGAATTATTAGGGCAATTTTTAATAGACACTGGCTCAGAAGGTAATATAATAACAGAATAATTAGTACCTACAAAGTGTAAAATAGATACAACAGACATAATGTATGTTAAAGGAATTGGAAATGAAGTTTTAGCAACACTAGGCAATATAAATATGAATTTATTTGGCGCCAGCATAACGTTTCACGTAGTACCCAGCGACTTTGCGATACCCGCAGAGGGGATCTTAGGATCAGAATGTTTTGAGAAATCTATGACTCGTATAGACTTTAAAAATATGATATTAAATGTTCATGAAAATAATATTCCCTTAAGGCCTAAAAATGCTAAATTGAGTAATAATATCAATAAACCCATAACAGAAACAATTAATCTACAAAACAACTACAACACCGAAGAATATTACTATGCGAACACTATGATTAAGGATTTAGGAAATAGTATTTTAGATAATCAATATAATCACTCTAGCTTAGGGGAAAAATATAGTATCCAAGACTCTAATGTAAAAACTTTTATCGATCTTTTACATCTGTAGAACCTGAATTAAAACTTGATGAAACAAACTTTGATATATTCTGCGTAAGTAAGAATAATAATTATAATACTAAAATAGAAACCTTAGAAGCCAAACCTCGTGTGGAAAGGTTGAAAGAAATAATATGCGTAGATCATCGAACGAAAGTGGAAAAGGAACAAGCGATTAAATTGATCGCTAATCATGAAGATAGGTTTCACCTTGAAGGCGATCAATTGGAAGCAACTAACGTAGCTAAACACCGCATTCCGACATTAGACGAATGCCCGGTTAATACCAAGCAATATAGACTGCCACACGCACTCAAGGAAGAAGTTGAGAGACAAGTTGAAGGGTTGTTAAAACAAGGAATAAT
>UELU01135491.1:436-12037 GCA_900490025.1 Megastigmus dorsalis
ATTCGTCATATTAAATACGATACTATTTTAGGTAAGCAATAATGCTTCGTTAATCTTTGAGAATAAAAGAATCAACGAACACAACAATTTCACAATAATTTAAATTGATCAATTAACAGTTTATTTTGACGTAGCATATTAGCATAATGCCCACTATTAATAGTTTTGTCGTGATGAAATATGCCTCTTATTACTTTGTACTGTTTCTTCTGAATAGAAATAACTGACCGCGGTATTTCATTTATTCTGAAATTACTCATTTCGGAAATTTTCGTACCATCGGCATTAAAAAGTAGAAAACGTATTATAAATAATGTGTTCTTTAAATTTACTTCAACTTTTTGATGCATTTTACAAGTGCTTCTCATATACTTTGACTTACCATTATCAATTTTAAGATATACTGGCAATTCGACACTTTTGAAAATTTTAGAACCTTCATCAGATTTGTAGTCAAATCATCTTACAGTCACGCTACGCAAATTAATGTGAAAAAATTGTAAGACCGATAAAAATATATTATTAGATTTATAATCTTTTAATTAGTTTTCTTAAAAACAAAATGAAACTTAAGAAGGTTAAAAATATTCGTTGCAATTACTAAATTTATTCCATCAATAAAGCAAATACTAAAAAAATAATTCAAGTTATTAAAAAGATGTTTAGTTTATTTCTAATAACTGCTTGGTCATTCTGAAAAGTGAAAACTGATATCTTTTTTGAGCAGTTAGTAAATGTGCATGTGTTTTTGACCTGTAGGTGTTCCTAACTACGTTTAGAAAAAATAATTTTCTGTCATGCTGCAGAACACAGGATTGTACCCACAGATTCCTGGACCATGTTATTGATAATCAGCCTTAGTATGACCAACACACCTCCATACCAAACAGCGTATAGTTGTTTATGATGTGATATTACATGAATATTATGTGGTTTTAGCTAAAAAATATATGTCTTTTTATAACTTGTTTTATGTTTAATGCAGTTTAAAAAAAAAACTTACAGTAATATATCCATCACTCGCATCCATATTTAGCTTCAAACGTTCCTCAATAGTTTTTTTATTTAATATCTTTTTGCAATCATATTCCAAAATCTTTGAACATCGTTGAGCCACCACATAACACAATATTATTATACAATACAATAGCCTTGTAACATATATTGTATCATCTATAATATATAGGATAGTTCTGAATAGCATCATCTGCAATTTCCAGTGAATTATAACTTTATTGCTGTACATCTTATAGTTATTTATTCTGATAACTCTTTGGTGTTGAATGAGTTTTTTCAACTGATGATTGTTCAGTCTGGTCGTTTGCTCATGTTTACAATAAAATTTTAGATGCGATAAGGGCTGTTGACTTAGTAGTACCTGTAATATATGGTTCGGAATCTTTTTGAAAAGACTAGCAAATGTTCCAACTAGATGAGTTGGTAGCAGCCGAAGTGCTAACAGGCACTTCATTTATAAAATATACTTCTGATGTACTGTTTTCTATGATTGGTGTCTCCTGAACTTCTTTATTTTGAAATTCTTCATCGCTTGTTCTAGCAGCAACTTTGGAAGCCTTATTTGATTTGAATTTAGTGTTTTTGCATGAAAAACATATTCATTATATTCTTGGAATATGTTTAATGCAACTGCGAATAATAAAACTTATTTTTCTAACCTTCATTATTTTTTACTTCCTCGACTAACGACGACTGCGTTGAGTGAGCGAGTACTACATCAGTTCGCATTACGCATTTGCATATCTATATATAGCGTCTGAATTCTGATTCTCTTCTCTCTCACGGATCCGCCTACCATCAATATAGTGTAACCAACTTAATCCTTACGTTTCGTGGGTATTTCTGCTCTCGTGACGTTGAGAATATTATCGAAATCTTGACGTGTTTGTATATATATGAATTCTGTCCCTCTTTTCGTACGTATTTGTATATCTATATACATGGAATAGACTTGTATCGGGAAAATTTGTACATATTTGTATATCTATATAGCGTCTGAACCCCTCGATAAATTTTCGTTAAACTATATGAATTTAAAAAAAGAAAACTAAGGCATCGCGAAAGGAAAACAGACCATGCGAGGTAAAGAAGTAGCAGCGCAACACAGCAGGAGCAACTATACCAGAGCTGTCTCTCACGAGCTACACCGCTGCGCGCGTGCCACTTTCTCAGCGCGCATAGTAGCCTGGTAAGCGGATCGAAGATGGTCGGCATTTTGGACCTCTCCTGTCTTTCGGTGGCGCATGCGCAATTGAAAAAATGAGAAGAAAATATACTATAGAGTGCGTGAGAAGAACAGCACGTACGTACGTATAGAGGGCGTGAGAAAACCGATAATTTTCTTAGTGATGAAATGAGGCTAAAAAAAGTTTGAACGGCTTTTTCTTTGCAGATAGTGGATAGATTTTCATAATTCTTTCATGTGGTATGCACGTCTTTTAGATATAGCCGTTCAATTGAAAGATATGAGGTACGTGATTTTGTAAATGGCAAATTAGAAGTATATAGTCACACGGTCGCGAGCGCAGCAGACGCTATATTTGTCTGTGGCGCGCGGCCGCGCGCCGTGTTATACATTGAGGCAAGCGCGAGGCTATTCTCCGTTTTGCTTTGTACGATGCTTCTCTGCTCCGCGCTCGGTATCCCCACTCCGCGCGGCGCTTCGCTTGAGTATGTACGTTGTAGCTTAGCCGATTGCAAGCTCGTGTAATGCATATGGCTGCTTGTATACGGCTATATCATACGGTAGGCTACAGCGGGCTACCTATTGATGTCCAGGACGTGTTGCCCTCGCATGATGAGTGGCCCGCACGCCAGTTATTTCCTATGCATATTTGTATGATTCTTGACTAATGTATATACATGTGCGCTTGCACGTACGCAAGATGCGTTGATGTCTGCGTCACGCGTATTCCTTATATGTGGTAGGCTTTTGCTGGCTACCTATTGATGTCCAGGACGGGCTGCCCTCGCATGATGAGTGGCCTGCACTCTAGTTATTTCGTATGCATTTCGTAATGCATTTGCGCGCGGTTCGTTCTTTGGATGTGTTGGTGCGGCGGCTAATTCTCGCTGTATTCTTATTTTACATTATATACTCAATTTTTTTGAATAATTATAAATTATTTATGTATTTATATATTTACAATAATACAATTCTTTTCGCTGGTAAATTTCCAAGATTATTGTGAACTATTTATTTAATGATTTGCTTGGTGTTGTATTATTATTCTTATTTTTGAGAAACTGCTCATGCCCCAGATGCAGTGTACTTACTAGTAATGAGATTGATACAAATCTGCATAGGCTGTCGAGGATTTCGCGAAAAACCTCGCACAGTCATGATCGTGGTATCTAGTATTACTCGGATTTCGATTTTCATTGTGCACTGGAAATTCTTTTGACAGCAGTCATGTACGTCATTAATCTATCATTTCATCTGTTCGGTTTGAATTATTGTGAACAATTTGAGAACTCATTTTTATCATTTTAATATAGAAAATGTTGAAAAGGACATAGTCCTTGTCTAGAGTGATGATTCATTGGAATCATGTTTTTTGTATCCCAAAGGGATTGATTATATGGCGTACATGTTCTGTTATTCGAGATTACTCTATGGAAAACCTTTAATCTTTTGCAATTATGAGTTCCGAAGACTAGTACGGAGAGGATTCCCATGACATTTTCTAATTTTAAAATCAATCTCAATATGTGTATTTTTATTTACTATGATATTGAAAACCCATTCGCGAATTACAATATCTATCTTAAGTTTATATAAGTAAAAATAATTTTGTTGTACTGTGCATATGTAATTTTACTGTTGCCGAACTCGTCATGTTACTAATTTAATTTACTTTTGCTTACTCCTGTCATTCAGGTTCTGTTTTTGTATTCGAGTGTTGTACATTTTCTTATTATTATATCATTTTTTTTATAATTTTTTTACTAAAATTTAGTCTAGTATTCATGCGTTTGTCATAGTAATTTTTTTATCTATATTTTGATTGACGGAGGTTCATGGCTGCTAAAGTTTGTAAGTGTCCTAGGTTTTGTGTCAAGTCAGCTAAATATTCGTCGTACATCAAAAGTCTTTTGCGTGACGGAAAACTCGACGGCGTACGCGCTTTATAACCGAATACTAACTCGTGCGGTGTGTAACTCGATACTTCGTGTTTCGTGTGCATAGCGAGCGGAAGCCATTCATCACATTTCTGATGATCTTCTATCACATGTTTCAAATATTCTTTTAATGTACTATGCATTCTTTCTATGCTGCCGTTAAATTGCGGATAATAGCCAATCGTTCGATATTTCTCTATGCGAAATATTCGAGCGAATTCTTCCAAGGTTTGAATAAAAAAATTTAGACCTTGATGTGTTAGAAAAACTGCTGGGGTCCAAAATATCTAATTAGTCTATTTATCATAGCCCGAGTTACTTCTTGAGCTGTAGCTAATGACAATGGCGCGGCTATGGAATATATTGACAGTGCATCCTGCATTGTCAGAATCCATATATTTCCGTTTTTAGTAGGTTTCAGTGGCCCGTAAAAATCTAGGAATATTTTGTCAAAAGGTTTGGACATTGTATCCGTGATTAACCATGGGCAGTCGTATTTTTTTTTATTTGGCACTCTTCGCATCTATTTATGCATGCTTGCACGTCTGCTGTCATGTTTTGCCAGTAATAATCTGCTGCTAATTTATCGTACGTTTTTGTGATACCATTATGTGTATGTTCTATAGAAGACTTATGATATTCTTGTATAATTTTATATCCTTCCGCTGATGGTATCGGTAAATTATTTTTGCAAAATTTGACCTTTAATTTTGTTCCGGTTAACATACGATTTAATTGCTCGATACATAAGCCCATTGTATCTGACTTAAAACTTAAAATTTGCTTAACTCTCTGGTTTTTGTTTACGCAGAGTGACATTCGTGGGTGAAGGCGCTTGTATATTAACCTTTTTAGGTTTTCTAGGAGGTCTTTTCCTTTTAAATCTTAAAATGGTGGAGTCTAATAATTTCGTATCTTCTTGTTCTTGTTTGTCCGCCAATTTGTGTAGTTCTGCCCGAGTGCACTCGGGGTCTTCTTCTCCTTCTTTTTGTATCGGATTTCGAGATAATGCATCTGAATTAGGATTTTTCTCGACTGGTCTATATACGATGTCGAAGAAAATTTTTTTCAATTTTGATTTTAGTCAGGTTCATCTTAGTTTGGGACGTTTCGTGTTATGTAACCATTTCAATGGTTGATGATCTGTTACTACGGTAAATTTTCTCCCGTATAGATATGGTCTGAACTGCTCTTTTGACCTACATTCGTTTCTGTTGCGTTAGCGTTATTATACTGGGGTGGTGGTATAATTAGTATGCGCTTATTCTTAAGTGCATTTATCAAATGATAGCATTTGCTAAGTTCGTGGCCCGGCTTGTTGCAGAATTCACAGTTTCCATCGTATTTCTTCTTGCGGCAATCTTTTTCCAAATCACCATTTCCACGATAATAATTGCAAGTTTCGACGGTAAGTGCTACCCTGACTGTAGCATTTTGAGTGTATACATTGTCGTTATGCTCCTGCATTTGGTGAGCGTATCGATCTTCTTCGTATTCTGTGTAAAGAGTGTCTTCCTCTAGTGAATTTGATGTATTATAGTATGAGTGAGGGTTATATGGTTGATGTACCTGCATTTGATTTGATACCGCCATAAAACAATTTATAGCCCTTGGTTGAAAATACTGTGAAGAAGAAGGCGGGTGTCTTGCGTATTCAGTAAACTTGGGTTCCAGGGTTTTTGATAAAGTTGTTGCTTTTGCTATCGCATCAGCTAGATTTGTTGGCTTTTCATTTTGTACACGAAATTCCGGGGGATCATTGAGCCCTGCTAAGAAGAATTGGAGTGCTTCGCGTTTAGCTGTTGCTGCATGATAGTCGCAGTCGATTCCGTCTGTATCGATCGTGCTATTGGTAGCTGATAGGCATCTATGCAAAAGTTTCTGTGTTCGCGAACCATAATCTGCTACTTGTTCTCCTGGCTTTTGGCTGAGATTATACATCTGTTCTCTAACCTCTTCCGGTCTGCCGACGTATCCAAATTTGCGTGTGAGATCTTGTAAAAGATTTTCGATTGAGCTACTATCTATAGCCCTAACGTCGTATGCTTCTTGTGCTTTGCCTTTCAATTTTCGAGCAATCTCGATTCTAATTCTCCTCTATGTTTCTATACCTATCCGAAAAATCTCTAAAGATTGATACGAACTGAGCTAGTCCGTCTAGCCCTCCGCTGTATTCCAGAATGGAATATGCCGCTTGTTTAAACGTTAATGTATTATTCGCTGGTCTATCTAAACTAGGTGTGTTAGAAAATACGCCAGCTGGAGGTCCTTGTTGGAAGGCCTCACTATATGTTGGTCGAGCGGTACCTAAGTTTTGCGTATTCTGTAGCGAGTCTAGTCTGCCGAAGTCCTCCCTACTCGTCCTGTCTGTAGCCGTATTCGGTGGAGGTGCGATTATCCAACAGCATACGGGTAGCGGCACTGGTACTGTGTCCAATCCAAGTCATATGTTTATAGTATGTGGTTCCCCCGTTTCCGTCTTTACCTCTTCTAATGGAGATTCCATCCTAAACGTCATATGTGTCGGCCCTGTGAGTCTGTTGTCCGTCTCATCATATGAGCTAGAGAAATGAGCGTTCTCTGGTATTGCATTATTGTGGTTTACCATTTTGTTCTTTGATTGACGCGAAATACGCAAAAAATGTTGCGTTTTGAAATAATGTTGAAAGAAATGGTTAGCGCGCGGTAATGCGATAATGCATTAAAATATTTTTCTGATTTCAATATCTATTTAACATCAAATGTCGACTTAATTATGACAAACTCAAGCGTTTAAAGTTACGCGAGTAATTTATTAATGTCATTGAATAATCTAATAATTCGAGCAAAATCCTCGTTATAGGTTTAAATCTATAGTTTCTGCGCGAGTTGGAAATTGCTTAATAATTCTTTGATTAATTTAATAAATAATTAATAAATTTAATTTATTTAATAATAAAAATAAATAAGAGAGACAAAATCCTTATTTATCTTTTACCTTTCCGTTCACGAAAATTTACCCACGGTAAAACGGACAAAATAATATTATATAGTGATAATACAAAATTCAATTACCTTACTAGGACCAAGGCGATCAACAACAAGAATTCGGCATTCCTTGACATACTCTCAGATAATTGGCCCTTGGACCGAATGGTCTTCCTTCAGCGAATATTTACCGTGATACGCGAACGCGAATTCTAACCTTGCCGCTCATTGGCGATAACCCCACAACTGGAACCAAATTTCTTATGTTACGTCCGGAAGGGACGTAAATAATTATTATATATATATAATTTATATAGTTTCGGTTATCGTCTCAATTGGATAGCTTTAGTATCCAATTGTTTAGCGTGAGGTTGGGTTAGAATTGGAGTCAGAGTCTTATGGTTTAAACGTTAATCGTTTATTAATAAATGTCGAGAGATATCGCGTATACTTGACGTGCTTACTCGAGGGACTCTGACTGGGATCGGCTTAATCGGCTCGATCTGTCTTTGATTGAAGCTTAAATTTGACTAATTGATTATGTTATTATAATAAAATAGATTATATATTTATCTAGAAAATATCAGAATCGTATTTACTACTTTAATCAATAATTTGAATGTATCATTTTAGTGCTAATTTTTTTTTTAATTTTAGGATCCGATTTTCATGTTCCTGGACAAAATTTTGGTGCCCAACCAGGTGGGCAGGTCGGCGGGGGAGGGGGGTCTATTGGAGTTTCGGGTGGAAGAAGAACTCCTTTAGGGAACATACAATCAGTAGGACAGAACACACCAGGAATACCACCTGGAGTTGTAACAAGTGGTCAGTCTCAAGTTATACAAGGATCTGTAATAGCACCCCAATCCCAAGGACCGGCAGTTACAACAGCTACCCTGCATAACCCTTCATCCCAAGAAATGGGTAAACAAACTCACTTGCAACAACCTCCAATGCAACAAGTTTATGCTCAGAACCAAAACAGATCTTCTTCTCAGGTATCTTATTTCTTCAGATAGTTCTTATCATATTTTTGTGCTTTAGAGATTAAGCATTACGAATTTAAATAAAAAATTTTAAATTTAATATTGCGGATGACATATTGAATCCTAAAATTGGAAAAATTCAGAGTAAAAAAGTCATTCAAGTAAAATTACTACCAGCTTACAATTTTTAGAAGTTAACTAGTTGAAGGCCGCACTTCGTGCGGAATCAATATATGTTTTATGCAAATGTCTTTATTTAAAAATAATATATGCTATTATAAAAATCAAAACCATCTTTTGTAGTAATTATTGTTTTTACTATAAAATAAACACAATTAAACAATTATATTTTCTTGTTACCTCGACCGAAAATTCATTTTTCGTCTGTATTACCTCAACCAAAATTTCGGTTTTCGCCCGCTTTCCGCACCATCTGGACGGTAGATAGCAAAAAATGATCAAGTCCCGGGCCACCGAATGCCTGTAATGTAACCTAAATGTTGTATAAAAAATTCAAATTAACATCATAAATAATACATCATTATGTTTATTTTACTGTTTTTACTCCAGGCTTTGCAGCATCTGCTAACCAACAACTCTCCATCATTAATATATCATAATAAATTTAATTAAAGTCGTACAAGGTCTAATTTATTATTGATATTCGTTTTAAATAATTATTCAGCTAATTATCGCAATGCTATTATATTATTTCACAGCTTCTCTTTATATCGTAGCTGAACTTATTATTAACCTTCACAGGGCCGGCATGGCCACTTAGGGAAGGGGTAGTTCACCTGGACATTTTGGGTCTATGGGATAATAAATACCCCTCAATAGCTGAAATAATATTCTTAAAATTAATAATATATAATAATAATCTATATTATTATTAATAATTTATAATATTAATAATATTTTTCAATCGTAGCTTTAATGTTTCTTTATCGCACTCTAATCTAAAAATCGCACCTACGACTCTTTTTTTTTATTTCCTGCGATAAAATGCTGATTGAAACTCATGTGTAAGGTGATTATTTAAATAATTAATTTCCGCACCAGTGTCATAGTATACTATATTTGCTGCTTTTGCTTCAGGATTTGCAGCATCCGCTAACCAACAAGCCTCGCTTCGTTTGGGTCGTAAATGTTAGCGGACGTTGCAAAAACACTTCGCGCTTCGATCGTTCTCATTACAAAATATCGTGTGCACTCCAGCCAGATCACGTGCGCAGCTATTTCAGCTAGGAAGATTTAATAAAATCAGAGCACCACAAAAAACAAGATAAAAAGAAACGTACAGAAAAAGGCAAAAAAAATCAAAGCATGATTCAGATGTGGAAAAAGCCAAAAGAAAAAATATTATAACCACAACAAAAAAAATATAAAACATGATAATAAAGGTTTTGAATTCTCGAATTATGAAATCAGTAAAGTTGGCGCACTGCCTCGACCGAAAAAGTGACTATAGAACACAGCGGTGAGAGAGAAAGAAAGGAAAAAAATAATGGCAGCGGCTGCCGAAGCAGTCGAATCCTGCAGACCGAGCACGTTTCTATCTCGTGCTGGTTTATTAGGAACGAATATTCAATCAGGTAGCAAGAAAAATTTGAAATAAAAAATTGGGGTCGCCCTGCGTATTTTCTAGATAACTAAAAAATAACGAATTTCGACATATATTAAATTACTAAGTTAAACATTTTTTTCATTATTTTAGTTTCATTAAGTGGTATTATGAAGTACTCAAGGTACCCTTCAAAATTCATTTTTAATCACCTCGATGCGATTTTTAGTCTCCGAGATATGTCAATTTAATGTTACGAAACGTATTTCAAGAGCAAATAAATTGAACAAGCAAGTAGGGTTTTGAATGCTCGTGAACTTTCAATTGGCATATCTCGGAGAGGAAAAATCGTATGGAAGAGATTAAACAAAAATTTTAGATGATTTTGTGTCGTTCAATTGTCATTCACAAAAAAGAGAAATTTTCTATGTAAATTTATATTTTTTAAATAAATTAAGATATCTAAATAAAATTGTGGCCAATTGTTTATTGAGATAAGATCTCAATTCTATTAAAGTTTTAAGTCATTCTATTAAGAAGTTTTCAAGGAACAAACAATTCGTGAAACAAGTCGGTTTTCATTCGTATGCGATAACTTGAGTAAAAATAGTTTTAACGTTGATAAAATTTATACATAGCTTGATTTTAACTATCTCTTGGACTAGTTCTTATATAAGAAAATCGGATGATCCTTTCAAAAGATATTTCAGGTTCAGTGTTTTATATTGAAATTTATTAAACTGTGATAAAGTAATTTCTTTTTAATCGATTTACTTGAAATTTGGTAGGTTAATATTCTTAGTTATAAAATAAAATATTTTTTTTATTTGTTCTGCTTTTTTCAATCACAATAACTTGAATTAAAATGATTTTATCATTGTGAAATTTTGTATAGAACTACGTCTTGGTTATCTATTTGATGAGTTTTGGTTAGATTAACATTCAATAATCAGTTCAAAAGATTTAGCAGTTTTAGTGTTTTTGTTAAAAAAATTTAATCAATGATAAAACATTTTCTTTGCAATCGATTTTCTTTAAATTTGGTGTGTATATAAATTATTTAAATTTTATATAATATATGCCTGTAATTTCAGTAATATTCGATACGATAATTTTTTGAGGTTATGATAATCAGAATATTTAATTTTATTTATCATTCTTAAATTTTTTATTGAACTTCATTTTTTGTTTATCTTTTGAAAATGTTATTTTAAAATTAAAATTGAATTATTGGTTAAAGATTTTAATGCGCTAAGTACTATGTTATAAAAACAATATTCTTAACTTTTTTTAGAAATTGTTAAGAAAAACAATGTTCATAAGGTTTGTAACAGGGTACCGGTGTACTGCACACTCCTATCTTTCCTACACGTTACAGCGAGAAAATCTACACGTGATTTTCCCTGCTGATCTGGTAAAACGGCCGCTGTACAAATGCGAGACTCTCTTGACGAGTCTCGCTTTCCGTTGCTCGGACTTATCCTATCGTGAGCACTGTGCTGTGCTCACGATGCCAGCTAATCACAATCAGAATTCGCACAGTGGAAACGCTTCTCCACTGTGCCCGCGGAGGCGGCGGTAATCGCGGGAATAATAGGGGAAATCTACCGGTTCACTAAACAAATGAATACAACGTGATTTAATGCAATTGGCGTATATTCTCTAAATTCTTTCGTTACACTAAGTACAATTTATCTCGCGTACCGAGAAGGTAGTTTGAGCGAGCAACACACGTACACATACACACGCGGCTCGCCGATTGCGATCCGCCGCAATAGTACTCGTTACGTACTTACTTTATGTTGCGCTGTTCTCAAATTTGCTCTCGCGATCTCCTCTAGCAGTTGCACTGGCCTACAGTCCAGTGCGCTTACGTCGTGCGAGTTGTGAGTGTCTCGTCACACTCACTCACACACACACACACATACACACACACACACACAC
>UELU01135492.1:0-13959 GCA_900490025.1 Megastigmus dorsalis
CCCACTCCGTCCGCCTTGCCGCTATAGCTCTACGCTGATTGGCCCGCTTGACTGATTTTCAATCCACGATTACTCAGTAATTATTGATCGCATCGAAAAATTTCTTAGTGATCTTTTGCTTAGAATTTGGCGCTCTACCCGATTCCGTAGAGTGTGATATTCTGTGTATTAACAGCCTGTAGAGGTCGCAGAAAGTCATTTGATGGTCATTTTAAGGTTAATTTCAAATAAAAGAGTATAAAGTCGTCAGTAAAATCTGGGAAAATTAAGACATATGTTTTTGAGGTCACTGATTCCGCATCCAAGGACATTTAGCCTTGATGACGTCAGATTCAAGGTCATTTAAACGTCAAAAGGAGAAAAATCTGTCAGAAAAATCTCAAAAAATTCACACATATGTTTTTGAGGTCGCCCAGTTCGAGTTCGGGCTTCGTTTAAGCTCTCTAATGTCTTACAGAGATCATTCAAGGTCATTTTAAGGTCATTTTGGGGTTTTGAAATAAAACAGTAAAATGCCGTTATGAAAATCTAAAAACATTCATAAAAATAATGTGAATTTTTTTAGCAGCTATGTGTTATTATGAGAAAAATACGCAAGGAAATTTATAATAAAATCTAAAGTTAAAAGTGTATTCACTGAAGTGTAATGGTTAAATACATAGGTATTATTATGGCATAGAGTCTGAAAATCTTCAATACAAAGTGTAGTAATCTTACATAACAGGCTGCAAGGTGTTGGCATAGCTTAACAAACAGAGCAAGGTATAGTAGTAAAACGTACTACTCGAGTTGTCAATAGGTAGTAACGAGCATGACCGCTGCTTTGATTTACAGTAGAATAGAGATATAGGCATACGCAACTTGCAAATGTTTGCTTTAGTTATTTTTATAGCCCCATCATGCCAGGTTTGAAGTTACATACAGGTTTTTGGTATCAGAATCTTCAAACTTTAGTAACCGGAGCTTATAGTTTTATCAATCTTCAGTACTAGTTAATATCATATAACGTGTGGTTGTGCCCAGGGCATCTCCACGTGGTGACGGTCGGCAACGGAGTTGTCACACTATCTGGCAGAGTCTCTGGGTTATGATTTTCATGCCGTCATAGCAACCACACGTAAAAGTGTTACGAAGCAGGGACTCGGAATCCCAAAACCGGTGGCTGGTCAGGGTGGGAAAGCGGGCCCGCAGGCGTCGTCATCAAGCGACCGTAGCTCTACTAATGAAAAACTTGACCTCTGTAGAATCAAATGCTACTTGTAAGTCAAAGCTCTTCGTCTTGCAAAAATGATTTAGACAACCTTTGTGTTGTTTGCGGACAGTAAATTCCAAAAAATAAATTCACATTTTCGAAAGCATTAAAAAATATAATGAATTCTTCAATACAGAGGTTAGTTTTTTAAACAATTCTTATACACCACAAGTTGTCTGCGCTAGATGCCGCAATATTCTCAGCAAAATCAAGAAACTAAGAGAACCAAGAGACTTCAAAAATAATAAATAACTTAAAAGATGTAGGTTGTCTTATGAATCTGAAACGTCACTCTCTGGATTCTCATATTGATTACTTTCTAGAAAACCTAGGAGATTTTAGTGAAGAACAAGGTGAAAGAATGAACCAGGATCTAAAAGAGTTTGAAAAAATATATCAAGGTGTTTGGGGAAAAAGTATGTTAGTAGACTACTGCTGGAATTTGAAAAGAGACACAAGTGTAATATGCAAAAAAAGCAATAAGAAGATCATTTGCAACTCAACATTTTATTCCTAGATTGATTCCGAGAAGCTTGAAGTGTCGATTTAATAACTTAACGGGTTTTAGGACAACAGTAAATCCCAGCCTGTGGGCGGCGGTTTGGTTGGTTCAGAACTTATGTACTTTTTATTTATTTTTCTGGCAACTCGAACAAGAATAAAATACTGCGAATCGGAGAATATTGTATTTGGCAGAAATTCTTCCACAGACCAGTCAAGATGACCGGATTAAAACTAAGAAAATCGTTGTACCGACTTTTCGTTGCACCGACAAAGACCAACCGCTGGTTCTTTTAAAACCTGTATGGAATTCTGTAAATCACACCACTTAAACATATGTTCTTAATTTTTATTTTGAGTGGCTCCAAAATACAGCTTTGTCAAAAACTCCTTTTTATATATTCTATTCATTAATTCATGCTAGAATTGCTTACTTTCATATACAATAAAATGTGGTTCAAGCAAAAGGACAGAGTGTTTATCATAAATCCTGCACTGCATTTCAAAGACAAATGCATAAGTTAACTCCTTTTTGTAAAAAGGATCGCAAGAAAAAATATTCCTATACTTCAAAGGTGTGTTTTTATAGGAAACCGTTAAAATACAGTTAAAAATTCGAAATTAAAGTTAAAAGTACAAATAATCATAAGAATCAGAAACATCATGTTTTTCACCAGAAACGAGCTTAAAATAATATCCTACTATCCTTAGACGCTAAATTCAAATTCAAATTCAAACTCCGAATTTGAACTGGACGACCTCAAAAACATAAGTGTGAATATTTTCAGAATTTTCTGACAGATTTTTCTCCATTTGACCTTCAATTGACCTTGAACCTGACGTCATCAAGGCTATCTGATCTTGGATTCGAACTCAGTGACCTTAAATACCTACGTAGGCATTATTCCAGATTTTTCTGACGGCTTAGTACTGTTTGATTTGAAATTATACTCAAAATAACCTTCATTTCGGAATAAGTGACTTCTAAAACATATGCGTGAATTTTTTTAGAAAGGTATAAAAAAATTTGTAAGACAAAATTTTAATGTAACAAAGTACTAGGATCTCATAAGACTGGTAATTTGATAAATTTGATAATATATATGGGATATTTCATGTCAACCGGATCACCTGCACTCCCAAAATTTGGGTTATTGGATTTTCATGTTTGGCCTTTACAAAAATCCAATATGGCGGATCAAAGATGGCGCCTACAAGGACGCATCTCACTTTAATTATGGAGAAAGTGTAATAAAATTATCGTAATTAGTAAAAATATATATTTCTAATTACGTGTAACATCAAACTTTGGACTATACATTCTAAATGTACCTTAGACAATGCGGAAAAATTGGTGCATCTAACATGGCCGACCATATCAATTCCGAAAATTGACCCAAAACTATTTGTGATCATGATATGGTTTAGGAGGGATTAATGTCGGCCATGTTAGATCCACCAATTTTTTCGCATTGTCTGAGGTACATTTAGAATGTATGGTCCAAAGTGTGATGTTACACGTAATTAGAAATATATATTTTTACTAATTACGATAATTTTATTACACTTTGTCCGTAATTAAAGTGAGATGCGTCCTTGTAGGCGCCATCTTTGATCCGCCATATTGGATTTTTCTAAAGGCCAGAACTTTTTAGAAAGGACTTCACTATACGAATATTTTTATGCCCCAAACATGAAAATCCATCAACCCAAATTTTGGGAGTGCAGGTGATCCGGTTGACATAAAATATCCCATATATATATATGCATATTATCAAGTTTCAATTCTTTGTCATTTTTTATCAATTTATATGTCAAATGGGAATTTACATGATAATTTATATGTGATAAAAATGATTTGTTTTGAAGTGCTGTAGGTCTTATCTCTTTGGGCTACCCTTCTATAAGGGCTTAATTAGAAGTGCTCAAGTCAAAGAAAATTTTGAGACCTCATACGATGAAATCAGTCATGTCAGACAGAATTAAATTTTCAAGTGTTTGTAGGGGCTATATCGACCAATCACAGACCTTCACCAAACGTTCTGAAAAAATTCTGTCATATTCATGAGACAAAATGCAACAACTTTTCTATTTACCATTTTTATGATTTTATCAGAAAAATTTGAGATAAAAAGAACAAAGATTTCAAAATTCAAAACATTCCATTTTTGGTGTATCTTTGAGACTTGATAGCAATTATACCCTTGCATATAGGTCTCTCAAAATTTAGAAATTAGTTTTGGACTTAGAATGCCACATTTTCCCAAACTTTCAGCGATTTTAAAAATGTTGAATTTTCCTTTTGCGTGAAATCACTGTAGGTATATAATTTAGCTATATAATTTAGCTGTATATTATATATATCTCTCCAAAATCCATATATAACCCAAGGTCGCATCTTTCAAACGCCGTTGCTAAAGTTGGTGTAGAAGATAATGTGAAAAGGTTATAGCTTATTTTTCGAAAAAAATGCGTGTTTTTTTTTAAAAAGCTTGAAGTTTTCAGTATGAAATTATTTTGCCTGATGTTTACAATATGTATAGAACGTGGTATAAATACCTATTCTTTGAAGCCTTATTGGAATTTTTAAATTTAATTCATTAGAAGCCAAGATATTGCACTTTAAGTCTTGGAAATAGTGTCGAATACCTATGATACCTACCATTTTGAATTATTGCTGTATACGATTTAACATTTTTTTTTCCATAAATCTAACTAATGACACTATAAAGCTTATTATCTCTTACTCTTTAATTTATTTTTTTTAGATGGCCCTGAGAGATTTTTTGAAGTCGAGATGTCAGAGTTTGAAGAAAAAAAACTCATGTTTCGAGATTTTTATAGATTGCTCCAATATAATAATTTATAGGTCAGTATCTTCAGATTATCGAATCTTAGCTATCTCGGATTTGAAAAATCGTGCATAGTCGACTATAAAATGAAATTAAAGCTTGAATAGCAACATTTCTAATGAAATTAATGCAGATAATGGAAAATTCTCGAACATTGCATCATTCGGAATTACTGAGATTAGTACAATTTCCAACACTTAAAGTGCAATATCTTGGCATCTAATGAATTAAATTGAAAAATTTCAACGAGGCTTCAAATGGCATATATTTATGCCACGTACTTTCCGTATTGCCACCATCGGGTTAAATTATTTTAAACTTAAAACATTAAGCTTTTTTAAAAAAAAACCTTAAAAATCACGCATTTTTTTTCGAAAAATAAGCTATAACTTTTTCACATCAACTTCTACGCCAACTTTAGCAACAGCGTTTGAAAGATGAGACTTTGATTGAGGAGAAACGGGTTAACATCGCTCTATTTATACTCCCACTCGATGCTAATCAGCTACGGTGGTCTATGGTGTGCCTGTAAACAACGTTTATATGTAATAATTTTAGAGAGGCGCTTGTATCAGTTGGTCTGGGTTTGGGTGAGAACCCGCGGGACCTTCAGACTATTGCTCATTGCTCTGCCGACCGAGCCAACGTAGGTCTCTAGTTCTACAGATATAGTTCTATAGATCTGCCAATCCACCATGTTACAATATATGATTAACATAGTTACATTTTTTAAATTGTGTATATTTTTGGGTTCAATTTCGATAGTATAGGGTTAAAGAGTTCATTTATTTACAAATATGTATTTTTTGAAACACGATATGTATGCATATACAGGATGTTAATGAACAGATTATCACTTTCGACAGAATCGGATAGAGCGAAAAATTCTAAGTAAAAAATCATTAAGAAACTTTTCGATCGGATCAGTAATTACAGAGTAATAATCGATTGAAAATCAGTCGACCGAGCCAATCAACGTAGAGCTACAGCCACTCTGTTCTCCTCATGCTCCACTTGTGAATTTTTCGCTATATCCAATTCCGTCGAAAGTAATAATCTGTTCGTTATACCCTGTTTATGGATCATTTTATTGATTTTTTGAAAACTGGTGCGCGCTAAGTTGGACGATTGAGCTGAATTTCTAGTGTGTTAAAATATAACTAAAATTATGAAAGTAGCCAAAATTTGGGCTCCTAATTCGAAATGGAACACGAGAAAATGCACTTTAAATTTTAAAAATATGATCGATTTCCGCCTTTTTTGCTTGATTTTTTTTTGCCTTTTGAAAAAATGTTGGCATATTAAGCATTTTAAGCGTTTTTAAGATAATGGACTCCGCATGGTATGATTTTTCTCGTCTTGGCTTCTACTCTTTAACCGCACAATTTAAAATGACATACCTGTGTTAACATGCTCTCCACACTCACAAACGTAAAAAAATATTTCTTTTACTAATATAGCCGATTTCGACGATATTAAAACTGTTCCAACTTTTGAGGTATCGATATCGATATCGACACAAACGTTGATTAGTCATCAACAATAAAGAATATAGAAATTTATTTCTATTATGCATTAGTCTATAAGTCTTAAGCCTGAAGAGGAGGGTATACATTTATAAACCCTCTAAATGTCGCAAAATTAATAATAAAAAACGTTTTGCTATTGTATTCCTTGACGATCAATAAATTCTTTACACCAATGTGTTAAATATTAAAGGAATAATAAAGTCATCAGTTTATTACTTATGTAATTTAATCACCTTTATATAATTGTGAAATAAAGCTACACGGTCTCAAACGAGTGGTTTTAAAAATAAGCGGTAATATTTTTCTTATAATTTTCTTCAGGTTTAATCAATATTTGAATGCAATTATTTTATAATATCTATTATAAAATAATAGTAAATAATTATAAATCGACAACTCTTTTCATCTGTATTACTTTACACTTTAATATTAATTTTCAATTTATGCTACATATTCTTCGTGTGATTTACTATCAGAGTTGAATCTGCTATTAATAAATCACAAATAATGCCTTCAAATAATTTTTAATAATATTACATAAGGTAACTGAACTCGGCGATTATATATTTATCGCAATTTAAAAAATTATTACATTTATATATAAATACAAGGTGGAACAAAAGTAATTGTACACCTCGAAAACTTTCCAGGATCACATTTTTCGAGAAAATTGTTCAAACAAAAGTTGTAGGGTTTGGTCCAAAGAAATAATTGATGACCTTCACTTTGACCCCAAGGTCATTTTTGAAGGTTATAACAAGGTCAACTTTTTTTTTAATGTAAACCCCTATTATTTATTTCGGAAATGGAAAGAGCGTGAAATTTTACTTTTAGATATGTACTTGGCCTTGGGTCAAAGTGGATCCTGAGGGTTATTTGAAGGTCATAATTGAGTTGCACAGCACGGACTTTAGTCGCTTATGCAATTGAACCTCCGTGCAATTCCGGCCGGACCCGCATTAGTAACGCCGAGAGGATTTGCTCGGGCAAGGAAAACGGTTCTGTTCAATGACTGAAACTCGAGTTAATGCAATATAAAAGAAACGGTAATAAATTATTCGAATCAATGGAAGGAATAAAATTACAATTGAAAACAACGAACAGGCCGAGTTCGCACACGATCGCGGATGACGCTGGTTTTGGAGCGGCTGCGGGGTTCGACTCACGGTTTACTCGCTCCGTCACCGGTTGTTTTACGCAGGTTGAAAACAAGCCAGTGATCTACCCCGGCACCGTTGGCCAGTGTGTGTCACTGGCTTTCACGACGGAATATCTATCGCGAGAATAATCAGGGCAGTTACTTTGTCAGCGAGCTTGCGTTCTCGCGCCGAGTCGATCGTTCTCTCTCTCTCTTTCCCTCGCTCTCGTTCGGGCTCTTTCCCGTGTCGAGCTCCTACCGCTGCTCTTTTCTCCCTCGCTTCCGTCGGGGTATCGCAATGACTAGTCGCTTCCCTGCCGTGAAGGTTAGTGGGGGGTCTTCGTGTCTCCACCACTGTAGCTGCAGCATCGTCACTCTGACACACGTTTTACAAGAATGTAGGGGGAACTATTCAGCACACGTGGCTCTGAGTCGGCCGAACGAACAAGTATGGCGTCGTTTCCCATTGGCGTCATTTTCCGTTCCGCGCGCGGATTTCCATAATAACAAGATAATAACAAAAAAAGGACAAAAAACTAAACAAAATATTTTTTATTGCTCGCCCACGTCTGGGTGGAAGTGGTGGGCCCTCACTTCTTTACCTCCTTTGACGGATACTATCAGTGGTTTCCTACGTAGGTACATTTCCTTGGCTCCCACATCCCCGGGTGTCCGCACTTGTTGCAGTACTTTACCCTTTCGGGTACTGCTCTCGGGAGTGGGGGGGAGGGGAGGAGTACCGCCGCTAGTCTGAGGTTAGGCCGCGGTTGATGTTCGGCGGCCATGCCGTCTGCCGGGCCGTTCGCCGATTGCATGTATGCCCGCGCGAAGGCCAGCCTTTCTCTCTATTCCATTTCCTCCTTGAGGCTTCAGTAGCTTCTTGGCCGCTTCCTCGCGGCGTGCTGCCTTCTTCGCCCGTTTTTTTTTGGAACTAGGTCACGCCGCTTAGTTCTCCGCTGCCTTTTTTGAGCAGGAAGATCCACCGGCCAACCTTCTCCTCGCCACTCGCAAAGTTTTTCAGGATAGCGTCCAAGGCGCTAAACGCCTCCCTTTCAAGGTGAGTGGATTCCCGGTGCCTTTCCTCGCCTCGAGCAGTGCGGTCTCTACCCGCTGCCAGTTTTGCTTCAGAGGGGTAAGTCGCGGCTCGGCATCATCTGCCGTGATGGCTGGAGGCTTTTTAGCTAGGCCGCGATAGAATTCGTGAGTGCATCTGCAGATTCAGCGAGCTTTTTCGATATTCTACGTCGAAGTTGTGGCCTTGGAATCCCAGTGCCCATGTGGGGAACCTGCTTCTTGAGATTTTCATGGAATTGAGTCACTTTAGACTGTTGTGGTCCGTGACTACCGTGAAATGGTAGCCCTCGATGTATGGGCGCAACTTCTTGATAGCCCAGACTGCTGCTAGGCACTCGTTCTCCGTGACACTGTAAAAAATAAACGGTTTTTGGAAGTCTAGACCTTGCAAAACCGGGACCAAAAAAATCATTGCTTCAAGTTGTTTGAAAGCTTCTTATTGTTTTTGCTTCCACTCACACTTCTGGTTCTTCTTGTTGAGGTGGGACAGTGATTCAGCTAACGTCGCTAAGTCATTCATAAACTTGCGATACCATGAAGCCATGCCCATGAAGCGTCTCAGTTGCGTCAGATTCTTGGGAGCCGGACAATTCCTTATCGGCTCCACCTTGGCTAGATCTGGTCCGACTCCGTCTCGGTTTACTAAGACTCTCAGATATTTCACTTCAGGGCGGTAGAATACACTTTTTTCGCGATTTATTGTTAGTCTTCGAACGATTTTGAGACGATAATTATATCGTCCAGGAAGGTGAAAGGTTCAATGCTGGGGCCTATGAACCGCTCGATGACTCTTTGGAATGATGCTCCAGCGTTACAGAGTCCAAAAGGCATTCTTTTGATTTGGTATATACCCATTCCAGACACCGTGAAGGCTGTAATGGGTCCTGACTGTTCTGTCCGTCTAATCTAGTGATATGCTAAGCTCAGTTCTAGTATAGAGATGTATCATGCTCGGCGAAGCTTCTTTTGGATGTGGTCCATGTGAGGCTTGGGATAGACGTCCCGTTTAGTTACTGCATTTACATTCCGGAAATTGTTGCAGAATCGGTATTTGCCGTTTTTCTTTTTGACCATCACTATTGGGCTAGACCAGCTGCTGCACGAGGTTGCTATGATGTTCTTGCCTAACATCTCGGCGACTTGACAATGCATTTCGTCCTCCACTTTCGGCGAGACTGGATAGTACTTCTGCTTTATCGGTTTCGCCGAGCGGACATCAATATCATGTTCGACTAGGTGAGTATAGCCGGAAGCGCCATCTTTCGGTGGTAGTGTTTCGTCCAACAGCGCTTTTAGCTGTGCCTGTTGCTTTTCTGATACAACTGCTACTTCGGCTGATGCGAGTGCATCTATGCTTCTTCCTATGGCTACCACTTCTAGTGATAGCGGATCTAACGCGGCTCGGAATGATCTTATGAAGTTCACCCTTACGTAGCATTCTTCGTCGTGACCGGGATGGATGGCTACTCTTACTTCCTTCGTAAAGCCTTCTAGAGTGAAAGGTAAAAGTACGTGACCGCTCAATAGGCTTCTCCTGACGTCCTGCTGCGAGCTTAACCGCTCCGACTTTTGTCTGGAGAAGGCTTCTTTCAAGACTGGCTGCGATTTGGAGGCCTATCAGGCTTGTCACTTTGCTGGAGTCTCCTGGATCATAAAGGGTCCTCAGCCGGTAATCTCGGATTTCTATCTAGAGCCACCGTCGGGCTTCATCTTCAGGGCGATATATTGGCCCTTTCTCCTTTTGTACATCTCGACAAGGGGATAGTTTTCGGCTTGTCTTGATCTTGTTCCATCGATTCCGGTTCTATATCGCATCGGTTTTTACGGAGCGCAATTTTCAGCTTTTCATCCATTAATTTTGAAATTTGTTCGATCCACTCCGGTTCTCTCCGGTTAAAATTTTTAAGTTCACTAAAAGGCCTGAATTTCCGGAAAGATCGAGAAAAAACTAAGCTTTCTTGATCAAATTCCGAAATATCGAAAAAAAACAAGTTTTTCCAACAAATCTCGCAAAATCTAAAAAAAAATTAAAAAAAGTTTATCCCAGAAAAGAATTTTAAAATTTTAAAAATTAAAAAAAGGCCAAGTTTTTTGAAAAAAATCAAGAAATCCAAGTTTTTGACAAAAATTCAAAAAAAAATACGTTTTTTGTAAAAGACTGAAAATTTTAAGAAATCAAAAATATATAATGGCAGCGTTTCCACTCACAGTCAGCACCTTCTCACCACTGAATCGGAGAACCCATGCGAGATAAGCCGGATCGTCGGAGACGATCCTGCTGACGCGCATGCGAACATCCGACCTTCCTCCAGGTGGACAGACTTCACAACCGTGGCAAGCTCGAGCCACGAACAACGCGACTCAAGGAGTCTGGAAACAACCACAACGCGAGACACTACTCGTTTCTCATTAAAACCTCTTCCAAATACATTAACTTTAACATAATCACCGATCAGTTATCATTTTAACCTCGTAATAAAGAACCTCCGAATATCGAACCACACACGTAATATTGGTGCTAAATGTAGAATTCAAGAGGCAAACGCACGGAGTACACGGTTATCAGTAGGAATTTTATTTTAATAAATTTTTTTATATACAGTTAAAAAAAAGAAGTTTTTTGATGAAAGTAAAGTTTTACTGACATACAGCGAAACTCCAGACGAAACGAAAAAGATACTCTCGTCTGATACGGAGTACGGGAACAGCAATTGTATATATGCGGCGTTTCACGTCAACTGACCCAGCGCGACGCGCGAGCGCCATATCCGGATATTTTCAACTCGTACTATTTGTACTAAAATGTATTTTAAAAATTCGTGAATAACAGATTTTGACGTATTTTTTCCTCAGCTTTCTGATGGTCTAGTTAGTATTTTCTAAAGTTTTCATTTTCACCTTCAAAAATTAGAAAACGTCTTATATCTCAAAAAGTATATTTTTAATATTTCTTTTGATTATTTAGATCGAAAGGTGAGCATCTTTTACTTAGAAATAGATATTTTCTAAAAAGTGCTCAAGATGTTTTGATCGAGAAATAGAGCGCGAAAGAGAAGATGCAGCGAGCCTCCTGCGCGCGGCACGGCGCGCGGCACTGCAAGCTATATTTAATCCTCTATAGGTGGCTTGCATATCGGAATTTTCAACCTGTGTAAGAATCATTGCACCGAAAGTATAAATTGGCAATGATTCTGTATCTTACTCTCTTTCGAAATTGTTTCGAATTTCTGCTAATGCAATAAAGTATTGAATTTCATAGCATCTTTAAGCATTTGATAATTAAATTATTGGTGATTCTTTTTTTCAATATTTTTGTTTCTTTATTAAATCAACTAAAATGGATTCAGCTTTGAAATTGAAATTTCTTCAATTTTTATGAATTTATGCAGTTTTTGAACTCATTTTATTATTTAATCAAAAAATTTTAATTCAAACAATTCTTCACACCATAGTAATATCAATTACATACAATTTAAGTCCAATCACATCAAAATTGATCAATCGGTTGAAACTGTAGGTTACGCCAAACTTCAAAATTTTATGTTTTCAAGAAAACAGCTTAAAGTTGCCGGAACTGTACATCAAAATGATCTCTTTTCTTCTTAAAAACTTCTTCTGAAATATAGAAAATATATTAATTATGTCAGTATTTTTTAAATTATTGAATAAATAACATACTTTGAGTTCCCTGTTGACGAGTCGAATGTCAGAGCATGAAAAACTTCAATCATTTCTGTCCTATTTCTATATTTATAAATATTGTGAAATAGCTGTTGCTACAACATTACACAAAATTCTCTGCCTCTTTTGATCTCTGGGTGTAGACACTGGACTTGTAACTAAAAAAAAAGATTATTTTTTACAAAGTATTTTTTTTCTTATTTATTAGAAATGAATCTTATTTTATTAAAAAATGCGTTTTACTTATCTGACAAAATCCAATCTCACGAACGCACGAACTCACGAACGCACGAACTCACTTTTAATCTACGATTAAAATTGTAGTTTGATTAAAAAAAGGTAAATATTTATACCTATGAGTGTTAACCTCAAACTAACTGTCAAAGTGTCAACTACATTCAAAATTACATGCATCTATACGTATAATACGCATATAATATACCTAGAAGCAGCCATTGTAATTTATATTGAAATTAACCGCTATATATATTATATTGTATAGATGCGGAACACGGAACAGATTATAAGGAATAAGCACGACACATCTATAAGCATGCCCATGGCCTTTATACTTTGGACAAATATATTTTTCACGAGTGTCGAATGTACTTAATGCTTGAAGCGCATTTAAATCTAATATACACTATATAGCCATACTCGTTGCACCAGCAACTCGAATTTAGCACAAACTACTTATACTACTAGATACAAAATAGATGCAGTGACCATTGTAATTATTAAATTTATTTCTTTTTAGAATTTCTTTATCTATCTCTTTTGCTTGTTCATGCCTTACGTATAAAATGCATGCCTAGTCGCATATATAGAATATATAGAAGTGAAACTTTTAATTATTTGAAGAAAAATTTAAAGATCTGCCATTTTACTTGTTCACTGTTTCTTCTATAACTTTAAGACGAAATTAAATTTCGACAAACGGGGAACGGGACTTTATTCTTGACCTAATTCTATGAAAAATTTGCTATCCAGATAGATATTAAAAAAAAAATTGATTTTTTGAAAATTTTTAGGTGTATACCCCCCTTAAAGTAAAAGACACAGTGACGAGAGACGTACGAGTAGATACTAGTTAGTGGATACCAGTGTCTGGACGTTTTCATAGGTTATGATTGGGCAAGTGCATCCAGACATTAATGCTGTCCTATCACTCGAATTGTTAAGTCACTGGGTTATTTAACTTACACTATTTATGTTGTTATGTCGAACTTTCACTCACAGATAAACATAATCTAAGTGGAAAGCTCCTTTTTGTTGGTTCGGTGATTTTAAATATAGATCTTAATGATTATAATTTAGTTTTATTTTACCTGAGGGTCTTGGAAAGCAACTTGAAGCTGAGGTTAATTTAGAAGTTGTATTTAAGTTTTATTGATCAACTTTTGCAATTATGATCGAGTTTCGTAATATTCCTGAAAACTAACCTTTGTATTGCTCTTCTTCTTTTATACTTTGCGATTTTTATGTGAACTTAGGAATTTGATCATTAACGATTCACTGTCTATGTGTCATTTTATTGCGGTTGCTGTACGTGAAAAATTAAACAAGTCTCATGACGTAATACCTGACGGCCTAGATAGTGCCCATGGGAGTGTTATAAATCGATAACTTTATCTTTATATTTATTTCACCAGTAATATTTACATTAGTAAAGACTATAGAAGTATACACGATACTTGAACATAGGCTGGTACAGAATAATTAAGACTAAAGCTATCTTATAACTAATACGCTATTAACAGTTTTAAAATATTTTTTAAGTTAACATAGCAGTTCTATTTTTCCTTTGTAATTGGTTGATATAATATTTTGAATATAAAATAGTATATATGAACAATAAAATTTCAACAAACTTTATAATATTAGTACTTAAAATATGTACGCTCGAAAAAAGGTGATTTTTGGGAATTAATT
>UELU01135495.1:0-11999 GCA_900490025.1 Megastigmus dorsalis
TTATTTTCGTGAGTCCCCTTGCCTCTCACTGAGAAACAAAATTTCCTAGTGTTTTGCCTTGAAACACGCATCACAAAATATCAAATCACATTCCTTGCAAGAAATTCTTGTTCTTATGGGACAGTTTGAACACTTTTTCAATGTACTTACATGAGATTTTTCATGTAGTTTTAGTCATCTTGACTGACCTCTTTGGATGTAATATTTAGCAATAGAAACTGTAAATTCTTTTATCCCATCTTTTCCTTTTTCACCCATCGCGGCATTGTATATTACGAACGAGTTCGTTATAGATGCCTGTATGAGTCTAATAAGAACGACCCAAGTCCATTTTTTCGAACGAATGCTTGGGAGTACGTTATTACAATGCCCGTCGTGAAGATCGACGCCTCCCATGAATCTTCTGATGAATATGCTTCATGTTCTACGTAAGATGAATTAGAAGATCTGGATCGTTTTCGTGACATCTCTTCGAAAAAGGATTAATTCTTGTAATTTCAGTAATGATTTTGTAAGAAAAACGCGTTGCAAAATATAAAGAGTGGGAACTGATTTAGAGTCCAATGAACAAGCAATGGCAATACTGTTGTCAATTACTTGAAAAAAAGATTACTGGATCGGCATACTGCTCATCATGGAAAATTTAGCAGAAAAGTTATCAAAGGTACTTTTATTACAAATTTCCTACAGATAACAATAAAATTCTATCTATTCAAAAAATAGGTTCTGCATCCATGTACATTCAAATACATGGCCAATATTGTACCCATACAGTACCTAAATGCCTGACGAACTCCCACTTGATCTGAGTTTTCACGAATTATTTTTTCAAAAGAAAAAATACCGAGCGTAAAAACACCAAAAATATTTCTAAAAATTTTACGAAGAAAACAAAAAAATTTTTTGCATTTGAAAATCGCGAAGATTTTTCTTTATTTCCGCCATATTCGGTTCGCCATCTTGAATTTTTCAAAGCTGTCACCATCTTCAGAATCAACGGTGACGAACACATTCAGCACCCTTCAAAACGAAAATTGCGAAAAAAGTCATAATTTGTGCATATTGACCTCCGTATTGGCCGCCAGTTTGAACCAGACATGTAAAAATAGACCAGGTGCATACGTTAATATTGAATGTAACGTCAAATAATATTTTTATGGGGAAAACCGCATGCACATTAGATTTGTTATAAGATATACACGAAAACTCCGGATTGCACAAAATTTTATGTCATTTCGACCATTTTTTAGAGGTTTGGTGGTTTGAGGTATGATAAAAAAATTTTCTTGTCAACTTTAACTATCATGATCACGATTGATCGCATTTGGAATTCAATCCCAATAACCTTTCATGTCGAAAAAAAATCTTAAAAAAAAAAAATTTCCGTTTTTTCGCTTTTTTTTTCTTTGAATCCACCATATTTTTTTTCAGGGCTTCCGAAATGCCAATTTGACCCCGAAAATCGAAAGAACATGCCCAAAAATAGTTGGATATGCTATTCTGATAAATATTTACTCGGTTTTTCTTATAAAGTTTGGAGCTCAAAGATCTATTGTCAAAATCTGCGTTCTTCGGCGTTAATGAGTTAAAGTGTACCTAGTACCCGGACAAATTTTATAGCGATGGATAACATCTCATCGGAACATTTTTCTCTATGCTTCTGCTTATTTTAAATGGAATTATTTTCTTATATTAAATACGAAAATAACTTTAAATGCTCTCAACACTGAGACAATATACCTATGTATACATATAATTTATAAAGTTATGTATTAGGGGAGAACTGGGTATGGTGATCAGCAGATAATACGAGTCACCTTTATTTTAAATAAATACTTTTATGAAAGGAATTCAGTTTTATATCGGAGTACATATAAAATACTACTTATCTTAGATTGCAAAGAGAATTTATTTTAATTTATTAAATAGTTATACAAGATCTTAGTTTGCAGTGGTTTTTCATCTAACTAAGGATATTTATCAAATGAGATTTATAAATATTTTTTTTTTGCATTAAATAATTTTAGTTCTGCTATCGTAATAATTTAGAAACTTAAGAAACGTATAACGATAAAAACGATATCATTTTATTTGATCTTAATTTCAAAAGATAGTTGCTATTTGGAGTGATTACAGACAAATTATTATCGGGAATTGATAAGAATGAGGTTAAAAGTGCCTTACATCTATTTTGTAAATAATGATATTAAGAAAACGTTTCATGATTTTAAAATATACGAACAGTCATTATTTTCCTGTAATTAAGGAAATAAGAAGTGACTGGGATCACCCACCGTGGAGTAATCTCAGCCACACGAAAAATTTGTTTTCTTCTGCTTAATGAATGAATATGTAGTTTGAGAATAATATCTTTTTTACATATTCATAGTAGATACGTCAAACTAACAAAGCATGGTATCAATTATAAATGTTATGAATAAAAAATATAAGATATTTAAAAAATGCGACCACCATTAACCCGTTCTGCCATACTTATTCACAATTATATTTAAACTGTTAAATTTATATTTTCACAATTGAAAATCGTAACTCCAGAAAAATTTACATTTGGAGGCTATAAAATTAAAAAATCGAATACTAAATTATCCGTGGTTACCCAATATTTTGGGGATTCATTAAACTTAATTGTATATTCCAATTTATAGATATATAACAAATATATATTATATTAATATTCTCAACATTTAAAATAATTTTTATAAACATTTATGAATAAATTAACGAAAAATAACCGACCTACGAAAATACATTTTTAGCGATAATACAATAATTATAATTAAATTTTAAGGAAAACTATTGCAAATAATAAGAAATTAAAAACTCTTTTAACGTATATTGTAAATTTTTCAAAACCTCATTTATAAATGAAGTATAAAATATTAAAATATTAAAAAATGTATAACCGTCTAGAGGCAAATCGGGATCTTAAATGCTCGATAGTGGATCCGTTCGCAATAAGATACTAAATTTAAAAAAAATTTATGGATATTTAGTGATTGAATTAATTATAATTTTAAGCAATTATGTCTTCTAGGTAATCATAGCATCAGAGACTGGATTGATATCTCCAAACTTGAATTACGAAATACCTAATTCAAAAGCATTAGGTTTGATAAAAGGTAGATTGCGAGTCGTAACTGATCTTACTCCTCTGCAAGGACGCTACACATTAGTACATTCCACTTCCAACGCTGGAAGCACTGGGACTGTCGCCCTAAAAGCACCAATTAATAAAAAGAAAAATAATGGTGTTCCTGATGATGACCTTCCACGTCTTGTACTTTGTTCTGGCCGAAATGAAGATGCAGTTGCCGAAATCTTAAACTATGTTGGTTAATAAAACTTCTTTTATAGCACTGCGAGGCATAAATCCGCACTTATGTCACGCCTATCCGTGTCATAAGCAGTCTATTATGGCACGGATAGGCGTGACATCGGATTTATGATAGTCAGTGCTATAAAATATTGTACGATACAAGTGGCCTAAGCAGCCCTTCAAAGCACGGCGTGTATTAGCGCCGTGCCGTAAAGTGCCACTTCAGCCACTTGTATCGTAAATAACTATTAAATTAAATTAGAAAATAGTTTTTAATCATTAAGCGTCATTTAATTATTACTACTTGAATTTCTTTTAGGTGGAAAGCAAAGCTGTGGATCAGGAATTTGTACATATATTGAATGATGCATTTTCAAGTGATATAAACGGACATTTAGCCCGCGGGTACTCAATTGTCCCTGCTAAAGGTATAATTTCAGCAAAGGAGAAAAAAAAGGAAATTGGGTTGGTATCAGGAGATAAAAGAGAAACTTGGTGGATTTTTTCAGGAATGGGTTCACAGTGGTCAGGAATGGGTGAGTGTAAAATAAAAAAAACTTCTCTTGCATTTATTTCAATCAGCTAAATATACAATTGCTATTGTATAGCCATACATTTTTGTTACATAAATAGACATTGTAATTTTATGAGTTAAAATTTGTAGGAGAAAAGAATGTGATCATTTTAAAAATTATTAATTAATGAGATCACCTATGCCATTTTTTTTTCTTTATATTATAATTCATTTTTTTATTCAGTTTCATACGAATATGATATTTAATATCGTCTTAATTAAAATATTTAGATAAATCCTTTGACATTCAATGATTAATGAAGGTTAAAATATAAATTTTTTCAGGCGAGTCTCTCCTACAAATACCAATATTCGAGGCTTCTATAAGAAAATGCGATGCTGTCCTAAGACCAAAAGGATTTGACATATTTAAAATTATATCTGATCCGGATCCAAAAATGTTCGACAACATCATTCATTCCTTCATTGGAATCGCAGCTATCCAGGTTATTTTTGTTTTGTAATTACTGAAAAATAGATTTAAAATTTTGCATTCAAGATATTTAATACACGAACAAGTAATAAATAAATGGTCGCTAAATCAAAGATAAGAATCGATGTAGTTAATAATTTTTTAGATCGGTTTGGTTGATATCTTGTGGGCTGTAGGTCTTAAACCAGATAAGTTAATCGGACATTCCGTTGGTGAACTTGGATGTGCATACGCTGACGGCTGCTTCACTGCCGAGCAAATGATTTTAGCGGCTCTGTCCCGTGGACTTGCTTCTATCGAAACGAAACTGGATAGAGGCTCAATGGCTGCGGTGGGCCTTGGCTACCAAGAAGTTAAACCTTTGTGTCCTCCTGATATAGATGTTGCTTGCCACAATGGCCCAGGAAGCTCAACAATTAGTGGACCTGCAGAGTCCATGAAAGCATTTGTTGCTGATTTAACGGTAATTAATTGCAAAGCAAAAAAAACTAATACTACCTATGACGTGACAAATTTTTTGTTTTTGTTTCACAGCCGTCAAATTTGATTTTAAGTCCAGTCCGTAAAATAAAAAAACTCTAAAATGAGCTATTTTACGTTAATAAATTGTATAAGAAATCAAATTTTAAGACTATGATATAAAAAAAAGTAATTCGTTATTTCACGACTTCGTGACGAAAAATGCTATTCCAATATTGTATGTCAAACTAGTCATCATCTTAAGTTAAAATTAATTTCTCTTAACATCCATTTTTATCGATAAACAATTTTCGTGCGTTATTATTCATATTATATCAAAAAAATTGGGTTGGAAAAACTATCGTGACTGTCGCATTCTTATTCGTCAAGCAAAAAGACTAATATGAATATAACCTGATTAACAATAATCTATTGTTTTATATATAATTTTGGAAATAAATTTTCTGAGAGCAGTTAAGAATAATGCAATTATTCATTAATTTGCTTTATCCGGGATATTTTTCACAGCGCTGATCGTATAGAATGAACATAAAGAATCTTTATATAAACTTTGCAAATGCTATACTAGAGAGTTTTTTTTTCCAAGCAATTATTTTTTATTTTATATATTAACAGTAAATGCATTCACACATGAAATCAGTAAGATATAATTTTAAGCTTCCGATATTTCCTATTCATACAATCAGTTAATTAGATCGGAAAAGCTTTCTTGGCAATTCTAAATCTTTTCGAATGATTTCAAAGGCTAAGGGAATCTTCGCGAGGGAAGTGCCGTGCAGCAACATCGCTTACCACAGTCGATACATAGTAGCAGCTGGTCCTAATATGCTGCGTCGATTGCAAGAGGTGATTCCCAATCCTCATCCACGTAGTGAAAAATGGTTAAGCACCTCGGTGCCTCGTGAAGAGTGGAATATTGCCAGGACACGTCTGTGCTCTGCTGAATACCACACCAACAATCTTTTGAGCTCAGTACTCTTTGACGAAACCACACGTGATATACCAGCGAATGCTATTTGCATCGAAATCGCACCTCATGGATTACTACAAGCCATCGTTAAAAGATCGCTACCTAATACTTGCTTAAATATTGCACTGACTCTGAGAAAACATCCCAATAATACCGAATATCTATTGGCAGCATTGGGCAAACTGTACAATGCTGGCTTACAACCGAACATGGCCAATTTTTATCCGAAAGTAGAATACCCCGTGAGCCTAGGAACACCTTCTATATCGTCTCTGATCAAATGGGAGCACTCTTACGACTGGTAAGCTCAGCAATTTATACTTCTTCAATTTATATTTTCAGAATAGTTAAAACTTTAGGGGATTTATAAGATACTTTTACACAGAACATTACTATAGATTATTGACTAAGACATTTATCTAAAAAAACTTATATATTTCTTTTTAAAACTCCACTAGAACACAGGTGTATGTGAAATATGTATTATGCATAATGAATGAATCTAAACGTTAAAATGAAAGGTAGCAATTGTCACAAACAATGGATTCGACGTTTTGCGTTGAAAGATCATCGTTTTAATATGATTATGCATTTCCTCGTGGCATTGACGCTGCATCTTTTTATAATTCTTGAAACTCGCGCATTGTGATTTCCAAAAATTAGGGAAAAGTGCAGTGGCAATGCAACGTGGAAATGCATAACTATGTTCATATTGGCAATGGCTATGGCGCTCCAGGACCTTTCAGAATGGTTATTGTTTTATTTTTGAGTAAATTGTCGGCAAATGTGCGAGATTTTGGCTCCGACTTCCCCTTAAGGCAATATTATATGCTGGTTAGACAAATAGATGCTAGAGTATGCGTTCAAATTGGAACATTTACCTTAATTATTATAAAAATCTAGTAGAATTAATAATAAGCAAAATACTCGAGCAATAATTTTTTTTTTATTTATTGAACCATAGTAAATACAATAATTATAGAAGTAATAATTATATAGAGATACATTACAATACAATAGTAATCCTGCAGAGGAAATAATTTCCTGTTCGCAAGGTCTGGTATAGTATATCTATATATACATTTAAGTCCTCCCGTACGTGAGCACTAATAGCATGATGCTGCAAGACCAATATAGCAGGTACAAAATGGCGTTGATTTCAATGGTGTGGTTGTTCATTCAATTTAATTTTTATGTTGATATGCGGCAATACTAAAATAGCTCATCACTGATTTTATTCTATGCAAAAGTGCACTTCGCGTCCCAATTCCTAGTAACATAGTTACTAGGTTAATTCGTCTATAAACTTGCATGTACCACATGCATTGTAGTTCTTCATTTCCAATACCTAATCAACATTGCACTTGCTATAGCAAACATCTCTGTTGATCCATTCCTGATCCTCTTATATATTTCTTTCTCGAAGTTGTTTAATCTTGCGGGACATGTTAGGCCAGCTGTTCATGTCACACTATAGTGTGGGAACATTTCTCTAAGTTGTAAGGCGAAATCACATTTACAAGAAGCAGTGAAAACTATGTCATCTACTACTATTATATCGTTGAATTTCGGTTATCTCGATATAGGCTGCATTGAGTGAGGTATATCCGCAAAAATTGCCACCAGAGCGGCGCAGCTATGCACAAGAGATACCAACACAATCATGCTATGATTGTATTACATCGATGATCGTGTCCGTGTGCATTTGTTTGAAAGGGAAATTAATATAGGTAGTTATGCGTGTGAACTTATTCACTTACTCTATTCAGAGCACTATAGAGCGTCTAGAGTAGCTGACAATGCACACCGACACGATCACCAATACAATACAATCATAAGGTAGTTGCCCCGGTTCTCGATAGCGACCCGATTGTCGATAGTTTTTGTACAAATATTATTATATCTTATTATAGACATAATAAGTATTATAGAAAAAAAATTATTCTTGAAAGAAAAAATATCAATTAAGGGGGTGTGGTAGCGACAAACGTGCTTTTTCTTTCGTTGATATCTTTTTCTATTTACAACGAAAATTAATATTTGGACTTGAGCGGCGTAGTGCTCGATACAATGAATCGTCCTGTGCTAGCTGAAGTCGATCTGATTTGTCGTTTTTCCTATTAACTGGAACTAGTAAGACGCGTTTACACATTGACAGCTAACCTCAAAATTACGGTTCTATCTACATGTGTTTATAACTTTTAATATTTATAATTTTGCGTAATATCTGGACTTGGCCGGCGTAGTACTCATTGATATTAAGCCTTTTGTGCAAGATGGGGTTTATGTGATTTATCGTTTTTTAAATTAACTGGAACATAGAAATAGATCAAACAGCCTGAGGAGGGGGGACGCTACTGCTTCCCCTTAATTGTTTAATATATGATTTGAATTACTCGTTCATGCAACGACTGGAAAAAAAAAATAATAAAAGGTAGCTTATTCAACTCGATGCTGTCCGCCATTCTCAAGCTCATGCGTGGAGTTTAGAGGGTCGTTTTAACGTGTTTTTAGTCTTTTATACTTGGAACCAAGCTAAATCATCATCACGAAGTCATCATGGGCAAGGAGAAAAAGGTAGGATATAATTTATTTATAAAGAATTAATTTAATCGCATTATCCGATAACCCCTCCTTGAATTGCGTGTGTGTAGCAATTCTCGATAGCTTGAAAGTGTCATGTAACCTAACCTTAATTTTTCAGAGAAAATCTTCAAAAAACCCTTACTCTATAGCAGATTTGCAAAAAGCAGATGAAGTCAACAGTAAAGAAAGATCAATATTTAGCGCAAGCAAGGCTTTCAATGTCCCTTATGCTACACTGCATTTTCGAGTAAAGGGAACTTTCCTACTGCTGCTCGCCCAGGGTCTCCTCCGGTTTTATGGCCTCTTCCGGTTAAGTTGATGAAAGAGCCTTGGCAGAGTGGTGTTTCAAAATGATAAAAAGATAATGATTTTCATAATTGTAAAATAAATAGAACGCATAAAATGCGAATAAATATGCACGCGCACACATGTAACCGCACTATATGCGAATCACACATATACGTGCAAATCTAACCATCCCCACCAAGCGGCATCAAAGATAGAAGGATGATCATCGCAGAGAGGGGGAAGCCGATCAAATCGCCGCCACGACTATAAAAGCAGCGCGCCGAGCTCAAGCAGCCAGACAATCCTCGGAAAGTGTAGAGAGAACAGCGAAATAAAGGAATAAATTAATATCTTAAAAATATCTTTTTTCTCACTAACTTTCAAACTATTCAAGTCATAAGGGTCATTACGTCCCTTATGCCAGCCAATAGCTAAAAGCCGTCTCGCCATTGTCTTCCCTGCGAAGGTCTAACTGCCCCGCTACGTGGCAGGAAGGAGATAGCACGGGAAGAGCTTGTCATATCCCACCCCATTGCGTGGTGGGATATTCACAAGAAAGTCCAACATTCCTTTTTCCCCGGAATCAAAGCGAAGCGACGCCTTATCCCCATTAAGTGGATACTGACTAGCTAAGCTAAGACTCCCTGCCCCCTCTCCTCTAATGGGTATCAAACGCTTGAGTAGCAGAGACGACAGAGCGCTCAATATGTAGCATCTGATCACTCCCATCAGGCACCTAAGCACTAGGGTGGGGATATAATTGAAGAACGTGAAGGAACTGAGGTCCGAAAACCCAGGCAAGGAGAGCGTAACCAGCTCGCTTTCCGTAAAACCAGTGGCGGCACCCTGGTACGTCACAGGCTGGATGACAAATGAAACGTTTTACTCTTCTGTTGTGAATCATTTATATCGATGGTGTGTTGAGAATCACATAATATTCCCAATCTTGTTATTTGTAGACGGTCATAGTTCTCGCTTAACGAAAGCTCTCAGTGATTTCTGCTGTGAAAAGAAAATTGAGTTGATTGCGCTGTATCCCAATGCAACTCACATCATGCAACCAATGGTTGTTGCTTTATTTCATCCTCTTAAAAATTCATATAAAAATGCAGTTAGGAATTAGAGAATGGAAAATAATGGTGCAATATTGACAAAACCTTATTTTGCCAAAGTACTAAAAGCTGCTCTTGATATTTTGGATATTAAATCCATTTTTAACAATGGATTTAAAAGATGTGGTCTATATCCATTTTCTCCGGATAATGTTAATTATGAAAAATTGATTTCAAAATCTAATGCTAGTGAAGTGACTGATGAATCTACTGAAATTACGGGTGATAGAGAAGAAATTATAACACAAAATGGAACAGATAAAGAACATCCATTAATTTTTATAGAATCAAATATAAATTCAGATGTTCTACAGAAATTCAAAAATAACAATTCTCAAGAATGGACTGGTGAAATACAATATAAAGAGCTTTACAACTTTTGGTTGCGTGTATGCAAGAAATTAAGTGAAAATAATGAAATGACAAATAGCACTCCACCTGCAAATACAATAAACAAGCGTGTTAGATGAAAATGATTCAAGTTTTTGGGAAGAAGTTTCCCAACACGATAACAGTAGTGTGATTATTCAAGAACTCTCTGTAGACGATACTAGTTATAATCCTTTAGAAGATTCTAATGTTATAGTAGTTGATACCAATCCAGTAAATCAAAATAGAAATGCAGTCGACAATGAGAATGTACCATCTAATATTGAATTTCTCTCCAGCAATGGTCTCAAGGATTTAAATAGTGTTGAAATAATAAGGCCTCACGGTTCGACGAATCCCAACCGCCGCCTCCCTTCGCGGAATCCGCGCCACGCCGCTCTCTCGCGAGCAGTTGGAGCGTCAGCACCGCGCATCAGTCTCCGATCTGCCAGCATCAAAGTGTCTTTGAGGAGAAATAAAGAAAGTATTGAGCTATTAACTCCCGTGTGTTTTTTATGCTGTGTATCAACCCCGCCCAGGAGCTGTCCCTTTCCTAACGCGATTCCAACAATTGGTCCTTCGAGCCGAATTTTCATTGAGCAACAAAGAAGACAGCGTTGGAAGAGGGGCTACACATTCCGGTCGCGGCCGTCATCTGCCTGTGGATTCTTCCGTCAGGATTTAGCTAGCATGGAAGAAATGTAAGTAAACATGCGCTCGAATGCTACCGACAAGGTCGAGCTAAAACACCGCCGACACGGCGCGCGACATACGCGGCATTTATTAATATTTGACTATCGAGACTCCGCTCTTTTCAAATCTTGCACTTGCTCCCGACCGATCGCGACGGCCTCTAGTTGAGATGCTCCCGACAAGGTCGAGCCATAATCTCCAAAGAGCAAGCCTCGTGGCGCGACCGCAATATTGTGCCATTAAAAGCTCTTTCGCAGCCAGCCTTGCGCTCTATTTTACACGGTCGAGAGAACCTCCCGTCACAATCTTCTTTCTTTAAATCGCTTGGACGCGCTTGAGTAATGTGGCGACTCGGCTCGATTTGTCGCATACTCCTAACGAGGCTCCGACGCCAAACGCCAGGACTTTCTCTCGCCGTCTCTGCTGCTCATACAGGCAGCGCCGCCGCGTGAGATACAAATTCATCACCCGTCCATCTTTCGACATCTTTGATCGCGCTATGCGCGCTCGATGCCGTAAGGAACGGTCGAGAAAATCACGAAAAGTTGGAGCTTGAGACAGGCGGCCGCGCGCATGCTCTCTCTCTCACTCTCTCTATTCGACTACTGCTCAGTGGTGTGTCTTGACGCCACAAATGAACTGAAGACCCGGTTACAGCGACTGAGCAATGCTTGTGTGAGATACATATCTGGTGCTGGGAGAGATGAGCACATCACCCCTCATAGGAATGAACTGGGCTGGTTGCGGACTGAATCGCGCAGAAACTACTTTATGTTAGTTTTGATGTACCGTATTCTGCACATAGGCGAGCCGCAATATTTAAAAGACTTCTTCAAAAGGTACACACCCAGGGGTCCTACTAGGGGTGATGTAAAAGATCTTTTTATTCCGCATATGCGCACGGATACTGGACTTCGATCATTCCAGGTTCGGGGTGCGCACCAGTGGAATTCTCTCCCCTCAAAACTGCGCAATATGCCATCTCTGCGCGGCTTTAAGACGGCGGTTTTCAGTCATCTGCTTGCACTGGATTTCTAGCCTTTCACCTGTGCTCTGGAGAGCTTGATTTCTTTTTCTACCATTCAGTATTCCGATTAGCATTGGTATTAGGTTGATAAATGGGATAAATTGATTGTATCGTTTGATTGTGTATTATA